>JAVCKT010019091.1:0-26068 GCA_032273925.1 Rhynchotus rufescens | reverse complement strand
AGCTTGAGTTACCCCAAATTTGCTTTGGGTTTTATGCTTAGAAAACTTGCAAGCCCAGGAAGTGACAGCATTTTGTTCAACACTTCAGGAAGGGTAAGTCATGCATATATTGAAAAATACAGCAGAGAAGAGGCAGATGTAAGCACATGAGAGAGTAATTTCATGGCGTCTTAATTTAAAAGACCAAGCCACCTTACTTACACAGCTTTCTCAATAGCTCCAATCTCACTGGACATGCCCATTCCATAGTAACACAGAGCTCCCAGGCCAACCGCAGCCCCTCCAGCAACAACTAGTCTTCCCAGGCGATCAGCTGCATAAAGAAAAAAAAACATGTTCTCGTAAATGCTTTTTTTTGGATACTTAATATATAATTAATATATCCTATATAACTCTATATATTAATATATAATATATAGGGATATTGTATAACCCTATCCAATAATATAATAGTTTAGATAACTGATCCTACATAAACACCTAAAAGCTTCATTTAACTGCAGCAGTTGTTCAAGAGTCACTGTTTTATCAGTTCCTGAAAAAATTAAAATTGATTTGAAATACTCTAGATAGCTTGTCAACACAACAGAGCTTCATAAAACACAGCAAGAAACGGGCGACTAGTCACTCACAAAGTTTATTGATCTTCATTACTATTATAGACAGGAATCCCAACGCACACTAGTTAATAAGTTTTCCAGTAGAAAATATGGGCCTCTGAGTCTTTTACAGTCATTGAGCTGCCCTTAATGTTTGCTCCCTCGAGCTCTTTGGTAACAATTAGATCCATATCAGTTCAGAAAGTGATTTCCAAAGCTCAGAGCCATCAATAAACGCTTCCTCAATTAGTTTCTACTGTCTGATTCTTTTAGAGGTATTGTCTGTGACTCACAGGCATCAGATTATGGCTACAATTAACAATATTAAGCATAGAATGTTGGTATAATTGAAGAGCAGCTGAGACTGAATACTTTTGCTTGCAAAGCGCCTTTAAAATTGTATTTTTTCCTAATGCATGAGAAACAAGATTTTGGCTAGTGAATGTACATAAATACTATTTATCAATTCAATCCTCTTGCTGAATATTTGGAAGTCCTGTTCACAAACACTGCTATTTAAACAATCCCTTTGTGATCCACCAAGAGAAAATTTCAAACAGGAGGCTTCCCTGTACCATGAGGCATTTGCCATTTCAGACGCTACAAAAGAAAGACCGACAAATCAACTCTATCCACTGGATAGAGGTCACTAAAACACAGTTGCTTTTCAGTGTATTGAATGGTTTGAATAAAAAGGTTTCCCTCTAAGAAGTTTAGAGCTCCTCTACCTTTGATTGCTGTTTCTGCAGATGGCTCAAACGCTGCTTCCTTGATTTCTTGGCCAATTTTTCCACGCCTTATTCCCGTTCTCACTCTTGTGGCATAACACTATTAGATTAAGAGGTAATGTGAAAATACATACACATACACAAATGAACAAAAGAGCAAACGTCTCTTACTAATAAACTGTATTTACAGACTAATGGACTCTTATTTTAAAGGAAAAACAAATATAATACCATCCACTTGGTAACCTTAAAATTATGGAGAATTTTGGCACGGAAAAACTGTGCTAAACAATTTAAGATGAAAGTTTAGACCCTTTGTG
The DNA here is from genome assembly GCA_032273925.1 of Rhynchotus rufescens. Lineage (NCBI taxonomy): Eukaryota > Metazoa > Chordata > Aves > Tinamiformes > Tinamidae > Rhynchotus > Rhynchotus rufescens. The sequence goes on along the minus strand of JAVCKT010019091.1, from coordinate 24,421 downwards.
AATAAGGCAAACTGATTTTCTTCACTATTCCCACAGCACAAAAAAAGGCCTTAAGATTTCATTTCATCACTTTACAGACAGAAAAGTTACATATGCCCTTACCCTCTCTCCTAAGAGAGATGAACTTCAATTTATAGTTCTATTTACAGGCACTATATTTGAGAGCACAGCATAAATTCTGCATTTTCACACATTTAAGCTTGACTTAGAAAACAAAAGTTGAGTAAAGATATTTGAAATAAAACAAAACATCAACATATAACTGTAAACTTAGGATATTTAAAAATACCCACATCTAAGACAAGAACAGAAAGCAGGCAAGAGAATTTGACAAAAGAGCTTTCCACAAGTTCATAACAAGACAGTAATGCCTCCACCCAACGCAACAGTCCAGTAATAAGATTAACTTTGAAGAAATTCTTCAAAGCAGGTTGAGTGTTATCTGTGCAGGCAGCAAAAGTAAAGCTGTGAGTTTATTCTCACTAAGGAATAAATAGACAATTGTCCTGAGGACAGTAACAACTGACTTTTGACATCGCTCTCAGTTTTGACATCATGGTCAGGACATCACTGATCAGACCAGAAGTCGTCTGCCCTAGTTCAGAAACTACTCTAACTTGGACTAGAGCTCTAAATATGTACTGTGATTGAAGTCTCTGAAGATGATATATTATTTTTGTACAAGTAACAAGTGGTTTAAGATTTTTACCTAGAAACTAGCAAAGAGAGATGCAATGAAAACTCTTACTCATCTTATATTATCTGGTGAGGCTTGTCCATTACTAATTACCTTCTTGAAGTTCTACAGATTTCAACAGAGATTCAAGAGAACTTGAATTGCTCTTTAAAACCCTATTTTCTAATTAAGTAACACGCTCCCTTCATCAAGTTAAGACACGAACTCCATAAGCAGCAGCAGACTCATGCTCAATACACAAGAGATACTGTCTGCAAAGTGATTCTTTAGGAAAAAAAGATCTAATCTTTCCATACATAAACAATCAGAAACATTACTAAAATGTCCTTACCTGGCTAGGCTGCCACAGCTTGTATGCTGTTATACTCGTGTTCCTCAAAGCTGGGGAAGTCTGGATGATGGCAGGCCGGATAGCCCGGCATGGTAATGTCCTCAGGCATATTAGCCTTGCAGCCAGCATGGTTGCTTAAGTGGTTAATATACAATATTTCTGCAAACACACACAAAAATATATTTTACTACTTGCATACATGATTTTCAAACAAAAATGTACACTTCATACTCATCCTTAACTACATTATACTACATACTGAAAATAGTACTGCATTTCTGTAGAAGAATACTGTAGATCTTGAGCACACAATTTAACTCTGTTTCACCTATATTTGCCTCCCATTTCAGCCAGGGACCCATCTCCCACAAGAAAGCATGTATCAAAAAAACAGGAGGAGGCCAATACAACTCCTCACCATCACAATGCTTGTTGAGCATCACGATGCACCCACTAGGACTACCTAGGCACAGCTTTGTATTACTTGGGCAACTACCATTTTGAACAGCAGCACTGCATTAACATTCTGCACTCTAAAGAGCACCAAGTGCTCCAAATTTACATAACCTTCAGCTAAATATAATGCCAAGTAAGCAGATACCATATGTACACCATACCTTTGTGTTGGAGAAAGTTTAACAGATTTTATTTCAATAAGCTCTTTGAATTGGCTACCTTTATAGACAAGATGTTCAGTCAAGGTCACAAACCTGAGCAGATCCCTAAGACAGGTAGGGAAGAGCCCGGATATCCCGCAGATGCTGATCAACAGCTCTGCTAATTTGCTACAGCCGCCACAGGGGCCCGTGGGGATGGGGGGCCCAAGCGCGGCTCGGGAGGCGGCCCCTTCCCCGTACCCGCGCCAGGGCACCCGCGGCAGCCGAGGGGACGGAGGGCCCCCTCCCGCACACCCAGCCAGACCCGCGGGGCGGCGCGACCCCCCCGCGCCTTCCCCGCTCCCGCGCGCACCCGCTCAGCGCCACCGCGCCCGCTCCACCGCGCGCCCCTGCCGCAGTGACGCCGCCGTGCCGGAAGTCACGTGCGCAGCTGCCAGAGCCGGTGGGGACTGGCTAGCCCGCCCCATGTGACCCTCCAGCACGCACTCGCCATTGGCTCGCGGCTGAGGGTGCAGCGTCACCGACCAGGCGCCGCGGAAGGCGTGGGCGCCATCTTTAATGAGGCCGGAGAAGGTTCTGGAAGGCCTCTCCAGCAGGGCTTCGCGCCGCCTGCCGCCGCGTAACGCGCCGCGCACGCAGCAGCTGGGGCCCGGCCCGCACCGGCGACCTGCCGCCGTCTCCTGCCGCCCCGAGCGCGGAGGCGCAGGGGGCCGCTGCCACCTCGCTGCACGGCAGCGCTCGCTAGCCGCCATTTTGAGCGCGGTGGGCGAGCGCGGCGGCCATTTTGGGGGGCAGGGAAGCGGCGGTGCCGCCCGCTGCCCGGGGCTCTCTGGCGCTTCTCGCTGCCGGCCGCGTGCGGCCGTCGGGCTGCCGCCCCGCAGGGTGCCCGGCACGCGCCCGTCGCGCCCTTACCGCCTCCCGCGCGCGGCGAGCCGCCCGCCCCTGCACAGCTGCTCCCCGTGTCCAGCAGGTGGCATTAGCTGTGTGAAAATTAAAGAGAACACGGCTGTAAAAGTTAACTTCACCTTCCAGCAGCGCAATAATCCCGAGCTGCTCTGTGTGTGTTGCCCTCCATTTTGTTGGCAGCGCCTTTCCAACCCGGGCATTAATCAGAACAGCAGAGGCTGCCCCGCCAGCGCCAACCTGGGCCGCACAACTGCTGCGGGTGCCGGTGCCTGTGCCCGTGCGGCACCGCGGCCCCCAGCCGGGCCGTGGCCACGTCGTGCCCGTGAGGAGAGCCCTGCTCACCTCCCACCGGCCAGCAAGGAAGCCCAGCAGCTCCCCTCCCGCTTCCCTTCACAGGGTGATGCCTGGCGGGAAGCGCGTGCGTTTCCTGCCCCGGGCAGGTGGCTGTGTCCTGCTGTGCACGCTGGAAGAGCCTGCTGGGGTGCAGCCAGTGGGAGGGCGCCCGGCGGCCGCCTGGCAGCCCAACACTCACCCTGCCCCAGGGCTTCCTCGGCGGGTCCCTTCCACAGCCGTCCTTGCCACCCCTTCCACGGCAGCCCAGCTTTTTCCTTCCACCAGCCTAAGGCTAAGCCCAAGCCTAGGCCAGCCAGAGGGCAGCGACACTGCCCTCTGCCTCCAGAGACTGGGTTCTTTCGCAGCCCCTTGGTCAGCTCTGCGCCAGCCCGGTCCAGCTGCAGCCCTGGCTGTCTCCGCGCTACCTTAAGCCTGGTCCAAGCCACACACTAGACAGACTACGCAGAAACGCGGAGCGTGGTTTTGGCAGCCCCGAGTTTGCCTTGGCAGCCCCCCTCAGAGCCCTGTAGTTTCTTTCAGTGTTAACACTGCAGATGGGCACAGCTGCTCAGAGCCAAGCGAAACAGACTGCGGGAGCCCTGAAGCCAAGATCAAACATGGCAGAAACAGTGTGGGACAAGGAATGGAGTGCAGGAATAGAACGAGAGCTAGGGGAAAAACTACAAAGGATCGGGAGATTGGCTCCTTAAACCTTAGAGTTTCCCCCTTTTAAACTGTAAGAACTGGAATATACTGACGTGCTAGTTTGCAAAATGAAAGGCAGACAAAAAGATCAAATGTGGAAGAGGTCTAGAGATGCAACAGCACGTGGGACCTTGGAGAAGACTTTGAATGAAAAGACCGAAGCACAGGAATGAACTATAGCAGGGAGAAGATTCCATATGAGGGAGCCAAATCCAATGGGATTCAAGATCTGATTCTCATTTTCTCCTAAAGTTATTTACTTTCCTTTGTAGTAAATGAAAATCCAGGGCTTTGAAGTCTGTAGCCCCAAGGCCCTCTGGCAGAAAAAAAATGCCAATTTCAGGCCACAAACATTTATTTAGAGACTTACAGTGTTTATTTCAGAGTTTGCAACACTCCATAATTGTTATGTACTAAAGGAGTCATTATAATAATTAGTATTTAAATTTATAATTCAGTTATTAATAGTAACAATTTATTCAAGGAATCAAACTTATCTCCCTTGCTACAGCATCATAATAATGTGAAAAAAATCTCCTGGGAATTTCAAATTACATCATCAATCCAGCTCTGCGCCAAATTGTTTCTGTAATAAATAGTTTTGCCAGAAACTACCAAATTCTCAAAGGGCTCACAGTGCTGAAAACCCATCAGCGCTCCCCTTTTCATAGAAATTTAGCTCCTAGGTGAAGTTCCTTTTCTATGGTCAACAATTTTAAGTGCTCTAGCTAGCTAATTTACTCCTTGTGCACAAGTGGTAAAACAGCCGCCTCTTATGTAAGCCAGTCCCCAACCATCCAAGCTTCTGAGCTGAAACCAGCAGGCTGAGGTCCGCCTGTTGGGGCGGGTGTCACATTCCGGCTGTTGTGAGCCGGGGCGGCAGCGCCGGGTTCCTGCAGCGCCGCTGGCTGCGCGTGCGCAGGGGCTGGGGCTCGTGCTGAGCGCGGGGCCGGCAGCGCGAGGCGCCCGGCAGCAGCTGCACACGCAGAAACTCGCACTGATGCGGTGCCCGAACGCGCCGGGCATCAGCACCTGGCTCAGGGCTTAGCGTCTTCATTAACCAAACCCTGGAAGCGCTGCCCACAGCCAGTCCCCATTCTTGGAGATGCTCAGCTCACTGGGCACGGGCACGGGCAGCTGCTCTAGCTGGCCCTGCTCTGAGCCAGCTCCAGGGCTCCTGCCAACCTCAGCTCTTCCCTAACACTGTGAAATGCCAACATGAAGGTGAGTCCTGAAGGACTTGCAAAGACGAGTCCTAAAGGACTCGCTTTCTTTTTTCAGGAAGGTTGATATTCATGAAAAATAACTGCTTGGAGAACAGTAAACACTTACTTGAGGCAGTATGTATGGAAATAATGACATTTCAGAAGAAACAATAATATTCACAAAAAAACGCAAAGATCCTTTGAAAGAGCCTGAACGTATCTACAGAAATGAAAAGAACAACCAGGAATTTTCAGTATTATGCTACTTTCTCCAAAATGCACGCACCATAATTTCACCTGCAACAGGCTTTGCACTTGCTGAAAACGCCCTCGCCCCGGCAGGACGGAGCACAGTCTGATCCTGGAGGGCTAACTGTAGGTTCTGCTACAAAGGCAGCGGAGCAGAGCCCGCCGCGCACTGCGCCAGAGCCGTGGGCGGCTGCAGGCAGAGCATGAGCCCTGCCGCGGCACGAGGGCGAGCGCGCCGCCTCCACAGCCTGGCCTGGCTGCTTCCCCAGCGCTGCTGCTGCCGCAGCCCGGCCGCTTCGCAGCTGCTGCCACACCAGTGGCACCAGTGGCACGCGAAGGGCTTGCGTTGCCGCTGCAGACGGCCACGAGCGCCGCCCTGGCCACGCACCGCCCCGAGGCAGTTATAGCTGCACATCTGCCTGGCCCGTCACCCCGAGCAGGACCACAGAAATCCTCACACTTAGCCCCACGCAATCCCGGGATGCAGCGTGAGCCGCAGCAAACCCATAACTGTGTTAATATTCACTGGGAATTTTGCAGTTTAAGCATATAACTGCAGCCCTCATACTGTCTTGCGGAAAGAGACAACTTGATCAAAATGTTCACACGGCTGTGCCCATCAGCGGAAAATAAATGAGGCTGTGGTTGGCACAATTTCTCCTGAGGGTGAACTTTGCCACTGAGGTTTTTCAAATTAGAGCTGATAAAACATATTTTGAATGCTTTTTGACTGTGTTGACTCTAGCGTTGCAGACAGCTCTCCCAGCACGTTAGGGGGGACTCACACGGAATCCATAGCTCCTGTTTGTGTTTCAAATGCACGTTCAGTAAGCATCATGTTCTTACTTTAAATCAGATACCATTAAACGGCGTCGTGAAGCACAGGGAATTTGTAGAGCCAGTACTGATGTCTTTATCATGAGGTTTGCTCAAAGCCAGGCAAGAGAAAATAGCATTAGAAAGAGTATCTCTGCTGTGGAAGAATAAGGGATGTGGACAGAGCAACCTCCATGCCGGGAATGAAACAGCAAGTGGGGTTGGGATTTCCCAAAGTGAAGCAGCATCAGTATTCTTGACAATCAGGATAATGTTTGAGCTCTTGGTATATTCAGCCACATCGCAAAACACAGATGAGATGCTCACTTCATTACGGTGGCCCTGAACTTCACTGACACGGACAGGGTCTTTGTGGTCATTTTTTGACAAAGTTTGCACCTTATATGCTTTTTAAAATACTGTATTGAAATTCATACACTCGCATGTGTATTTTATATCAAAGCATCTTCAAAGTAGTAATATGGCTGGAGTTAAAGAAAAAGAATGAGTGTTTGTGAAAAAAATATAATAGGTGCTGTCAAAAAAAGCATCATCTTTAAAGAATTTCACATTTTGTCTGTCTTGGTAGAACAAATGCACTGTGGCAGGCACGTCTGGTGTACAGTAGTGTCTCTGTGTTTAATAGATGGCTGGGTTTTTCTGCATGTAGAATGTGTCTTGGGCAAAAGAAAATTAGAAAGCCGTTAGGTAGTTATTGTAGACATTGTGTGTTTTTAAAATAAATGTATATGCATTTGCGCGGAAGATCCGCTTAGAAAACAAACAGTAGGTCTGCAACTTCGGAAGCAGTCTCGAGAACTAAACAATACATCTTCCAGAATGGGCGTAACGCTTTTGTTCTAAATGACTGTTTTTACACTGCTTGAAGTGTTCATCCCCTAGTCATTCATTTCCATGAAAACACTGCTAGGATGGTTCCTAGGAGTTTGCTGGCTAAGTACTTTGCAAACTTATAATTTCCTAAGGAAGAAAGTCCTTCAGGTACAATTTAAGGCACCATGCATTTTATATGAAGTAACAGCTTTAGATTAACTTAGGAACAGGTTCTGCTCTTGGGTTTTTTTTTCAGTCGATGTGATGTTTGTCTTCTTAGGCACAGTAAAGACAGCAGCTTTGTAACATACTGTGGTGATAAAGAAACTTTTGCTCTTAAGATCCTAGGTGGGAAGATCTACGAAGAAATTCCCATTTCCATTTCTTGATCATTCATATTTAGACTGTACTTTGTAGAAATGACTTTGCTTTTATACAGTAGGAGAGGCAGTGTCACCCAAGCTGTACTTGCCATTTTATAGGTTGGGTTCCCTATGGCCCTAGCACTAATCCTGATGACCTCGTCTCTAGTGTTCATCCTTTCCCTTAGGGAAGGACAGTGCTGCCCTGCACGGATGTAGGTTCCTCAGGATGACTTGCTGCTCTGAGGCACAGCCATTTCCTCTCCTTTACTCCAGGCCCTTCTCTGTTCCCTGCAAGCACCTGGGCCACTTCAGATTCTCTTCCAGGCTTCTTGTGGTCCCAGTCCTGCAGCTTGTCCCTCTGCTTCCAAGCTGCCTTGTGTCTCATCTTTGCCTTCTCCATGACCTCCATCGCTTCCCACCTCTCCCCAACACCTGTCAAATCCAATGAACTCTTGGTAAATGGTCCCTCCCTTGATCTTCTTCGAGGAAGTCCACGTACCTTTTTAGCCATTAAATGGAGATTTTGACATTAAAGAACATTAAAAAAACCCTATTGCAGGATTTATTTTGCCTTGGGCAGCCTGTAGTAGCCTAGTTCCTGAAGAATACTGCATTGGTTACTCAGGTGCTCAAGATAAATGAAGATAAGTGCGTTGGTAAACAAGGACCTGACATTATATAGTTATAAATGAATACATAAGCTAGAACTTTTGTTCACTGAAGGGTCTGTTTGAATGAATTGTACATAACAGGACACTCGATCCGTGTTCTGGAGTCTATAGAATGAATTATGCATTTGCATCCAATGGTAAGAAAAGCTCTCATAATTTTAAAATATTTTTCAACAAAAAAGTGAAATCTATGTTGACAGCATGAGACCTCTCACCCCCAAGAAATTGCTATTCATTTTGTTTAAATTCAACAAATATTCATTTCCCTAAATGCCTGTGAACTACATAATGCAGCAGTAAATGACCTGGGGCTTTTTCTAGAATTGCTGTTTGTGCTTTCTAATTACTTTTAATGTGCAGAGAACTATTCTGTGCAACTTCTTGAAAAAACATAACACTCTCTGATATTTACTAAGCTTTGATTTAGAGTGATTGGCTTCCACCTGGATGGAGGGAGATTTTCTTCTCAGTAAGTTTATTAGTACATTAAAAGATGCAAATTAATTCGTAATTCTTTTGAGTTCATTCTCTTGGGAACAATTACACAAGGAAATTATTAACGTACAAGAAAACAACAGTTAAGAACCTCAAAGGGCAACAGCGATGTGGAATATATGAAAACATTTAAACCTATCTACTAGCACAGCTTGGTTATAATGGTCGCAGCTCATGAAGCCATTTTAGCTGTGGTTTATTTGTAGCCTGACGGCAGCCACAAGGGGCACCAGGGCAGATGAGTGGGGTGGCAGCGAGGCCCAGGCCTCCGCGAGGCCACGGGCAGCTCCGTGCGGAGGCCGCCCGCTCGCCACCAGCGTTCGGAGGATCACAAGACATGCGGCTTCCACCCATTCCCAGTTCCCACTTTTATTTCTGTGTATGCTGTTCTGTGATGATCACATACAAGAATATTCACTTCAATGTAAGCCTCTGAACTCAAAATTCTGATAAATAAGCCAAATATTTTGATCCAGATAATGAAAATCCCTCAGGATCCAGTTAATATTTGATGAAAAAACAGCAAACCCACTTGCTTTTTTAGGCTTCTTCTGATGAGCTCTTTTTTTCCTCATTTCAGTTTAGTGTTAAACAACTCAACAGCTTTCCTTTTCAGCTTTCCTTTCATAACTTATCTTACATGCTTTTCATGTTATACATCTGATGAAAATTTTAAGTATTTTTACAATCAGAGTCATAGCACGGGGTATCACCAGGACACTTGTAGTTGCTTTGGGATATCTGCTTTTTCCCTGACGCGTCACTATCAATAAGAAAGACCAGGGGAAACACCACACACACAGCTAATAAGCATCGCTCACCGAGGGAAGTTGCCCACCACGTGGACATTATCCTGTGTTAAATAACTTCACCTTCCCTGTGCTTTAAACACAACCACAGCCCCAAAATATTCAGCTTCTGTTGTTGACTAATACGAATTTCCTTGAGCTCACCCCATGGAAAGTCTGATTGTAGATTAATATGCTGGGACAAGATAAGACAGGGATGTCACTTGAACTCACAGCAAGATTAAGTTACGGATACGCAAGCATAAAATAACTTGTATTATAGACATGCTCACATGCGGCTTTTGCTAAGGAGTCTAGAGGAGCACAAATTCACAAACCAACAAGGATTAAATCTGGAAAACATTCTACAAATATTTCAGCTCTCACAGCAAGAATTAAACTACCAAAAACTAAGTAGCGTGGACTGACAAAGCTAAACCCTGAAGCGGAGAAGGGGATGCAACAGGACATAGAAATCATCGGGCAGAAATCAAGTTCCCGACCACAGTTACCTTCCTTGTTTTGTTTTCCTGTGACAGCGGGCCAGTTCCAGAACCCCCTCCCTCAGAATATGCCAAATCCCCAAACCCCATCCATTATTTTGACGGGATAGAGAATGAAAAAGAGAAGTTCATACATATGAAAAAATAGTATGGGTGAAAGTATGCTTCCAATTCCTATTCTGTCCTGCTCCTGCAGTTGCCTGATTGCATAAAAGCATTTCCTTTTGCCAACCTATAATAGGCAGTTTGCTTCCAGAGGAGCAATTGTCTAGTCTTTATCACAGTGCAATTAGAGCTACTGAGAAAAAAATCAAGGATTATTATCTATCTAATGCCATCGTTCTGTATATTTGAAAGAACATATGGACTTACTGGAAAAAAAAAAAAAGAGTGGACGCTTTATGCATAATTAAATGTCCCTGTGCAAGACAACTGAATTCCACGAGGCCCCTTCAGCTAGTTTGTCCCCTGCTGGTTTCTGCTAGAGACAGAGAGCCCCAAGATCTAGCAGAGGAAACGGTGCCAAGGAGCCAGAAGGCCATTTCTGAGGGGGGTTTCTGACATGGGGCCATTACAGCTAAACTGTTTTCAAATGCAGTTTTAATTACGTGAAAATACCAGCAAAAGTTTTTCCCGAGGACAGCAGAGAAACATAAAAAAACCCCTTACTTTTGCCATTAAAAAAAATAAAAAAGCATGACATAATTTTAGAATACTTCAAGGGAAGGATATGACACCTTAGAGGACTGGATGTCTGGAAGGACTACGACACGCTGTGGCTAAGGAGAAGATGAGACCAGACAAGGCCTTGGGAAACCAAGTTTGCACCCTCTAACAACACTGTGATTCAGGCTGTTTGAAAAAAGCTGATGGCATCAAATTGATTCTGAAGGGTCACGTGCCTTTACAAGAAAACTTCCATTTAGCCTAACCTAAACTGGCTTTCCTCTGTCTTTAAGGACAAAACACATGGAGACACTGCACATCCCCAGAGAAGTGAGTTCTTTGGAGGCCAGCACCGAGGTTCAATGGCAGCGATCCCTTGGCTCCTGCTGCTGTGATCTGCCTCTCTGGCAGCAAACTAGCACCACCAGCCTGGCATAAATTTAAGTGCCAGGTCTATTTGTGTCCTTTGAAGTGCACAGTCTTAAATGATCAGGGGAGAGCCCTGGAGAAACCAATATTCAAGTTAAATATCATCATTTTTTCTGGAGAAATGACTTCAGTAGCCATTCTAATCAATCACGGTCATTCCCTACCCATACAGGCAGCAGGCAGAAGAAAGGTGCCATCCAAGCATAGCCTTACAGAAAGGGTCCTCCTGCTTTAGACGCAAGCTCAGAGGTCTGGGCTCACCTAAGGACTCCTCACGTGTGAGAGAAAACAGGGGAGGCTCTTCCAAAGAGCGGGCTCCGGGTTTAGGCAGGGTGTTTCCTGGAAACACCCCGCAGTGTGGGCTTGGGCAGCTACCCTGTCGCTACCTACCGTGTGCGGCAGGAAACGCTGAAGCCAGAGAAGACTTTGCGACGGCGGCGGCGCCTCACTGACCCGGCAAAGGCAGCCAGGCCGCGACCCAGGCCGGGCCACCCCGCCACACGCTGCAAGCGCCCCCAGAGCCCGGCCCGGCCCGCAAGCGGGCGGGAAGGGGGAGTCTCAGTGTGACATTTGTCTTTTCCGCTTTGCCATGGATAGTGCTTCTGTCATCTGTGAGTGTAAATAAGCATGAGGTGAGCAAGTGCCATGAGAACACACTGGTTTAAAGATATTTATGGGAAGACTCACTGATTGCTAAACGATGGGGAACAGTTATAATCTGTTAGAGTTAATTTACTACTACGTAAGTAAAAATGTGCTAAGAACAGCACACTTGTTAAATTAAAGCCCACTTAATGATTACACAGCAGTTGGGAATAACAGCCAGTTAAGGAATAAGCACCAAGTGGATGTTTTCTTTAGAATTATTCATTTTAGGAAAATAAGATGATAGAAACCCTTTGCAGTTTTCCTAGATATAAAAAGAAACAAAAGGGTAGAAAGTAGACAAGGAGGGATTTCTTTTAATTGTTAATTCATGGTGCATACTGCAGTGCTGCTGATACAGCTTCCACGAGGAGGTTCCTGGAGCGGATTCTGTACCCGCTGCAGCAGGTAGTCAGAGCTCAAGGCAGTAGTGCTGCCCGCGTGTGCAGCTCTTGCTACTTCTAAAAAGTAACAAGGAAGTAAGAAGGAAGAAAATCTCAGATGCTTTTCCAGCTACTATCTGCTCTAGGCTCTTCCCACCTGCGCAGCATCTGCGCACGCCATGCATAAAATCAGTAGCAACAGCAGAGCTGCAAGCCTGAAGGACGAGGATGGCGAGCGCCAAGGCGCGAGGCTGCCCCATGCAGGGCTGCAAGCCGGGATCCCTCCTGGAGCAGCCCCTCCTGCACATCCAGCTGCGGGGCTGGAGCTGCGGGGCAGCTGGGAACCGCTGCCAGCTTGTGGAACGCGCTGGGCGATGCCTCCTCCTCCTCAGCTCACTCCTTTCCTCGCCACGTACGTGTGGCGATTTCATGGCACTGGACAAGGGCACTGGCAGGGTAGTTGTATTCACTTGTGGCTTAATGAGGCTGGCCTAATTGGTGGCATATGGGATCCTAATGAAGACAACAGGCAGGATGCCGTTTGTCTAGCGAGAACTTCAAAAGACAGCTTTTTGTGATGTGTGATCATAAAGAAAGCTGGAATTATTGAAATTACAGTATGATTAAGAAAAAGGCAATCTAGCAGTTGCTGCCTATTGCTAAAGCAAGACTGACTGCATGTGTAGCAAGACAGATTTAAACTTCCTATTTCTTCCCATGGAGACACCATAGGAAAAGACTCAGAAAAGCACTCTGTTCATCAAAATGAGAGCCACAAAATCCTGAAATCTTTGTCTTGCGGAGAGAAAAACCTCCTCTTGACAATAAATCATAAACATTGAGCCCTTGCCCTGGATGCGTACAGGTGCCTGTCTGCTCAGCACCCAAGCAGACCTGCGGCAGCACCTTCAGCTGCACCCATGTCCTCTCGCATGGCGGGCACGTGCTGCCTCTGTCTGCGATATCCTCAAGTTCTTGGACTCCACTGTGGGCTTTGCAAACAGCATAAGGCCCGTGGAGGTCAAAAAGCCGTTCTCCCATCCCAAGCGTTACGGGTTTTTAACCTTCGTCGAGTCTACGGGAATCAAAGTTCCACCATGGTCAGGAGTGAGGCGGAAGGTCTAAAGTTTCAAGGCACAGCCTAGCACATGCTGCCTGCATCCCCAGGCTGCAGCCTGCAAAATATTTCTGCATTTTCTCAGCCCTATTATTTCATTCTTTTTCAATATTCCTCAAGGGCAAAGGCAAGAAGGGCAGACTGCCTTTGCTAACAACAACATAGGAATCTGAAAGTCAATCAATGGCCATCTTCTAGAGTGGCCCTAAAATAAACCTGTTAAGTCATCTCCAGTGACGTTTTTCAGAACTCCACTTTATATTGAGTCACAAGGAAAAAACCTTAAAGAACACTTAAAAACTTAACTGATTTGGAGTTTTGGTCCTATCTCTCGAAAAGCATTTTGCCAGAAGTGATTAACCTTTGGCTGAAAAGTGTTAACTGGTCAGAGAATGCTTGAGCATAACTTGAAATGGAAAGAGCTCTTTCTTTTTGAGACTATAAATGGAGTCAGGCTTATAGGGCTTAGGATGGAAAGCAAGGCATGCCCTTACCTGTGCAGCAGATACAACCTCTGCATAATAATGCTGCCGTGTAAGTTATTCATCTGAAATGTTCTGTCTACCGATAGCAATAAAATCATATTGGCGAAGGGCATATTGTAAAGAAACGCAGCAGAAGCTGCTGCCCATGAAGACTTAACATAAATAGATAATTTTATAAGTGCTTAATAGTAGTTCGTAAAAAGAAAATCATTTAAATCATGCTCTGCAATTTGGATCTTATTAATGATTTAGCACAGGCTCAGGAAAGTTGAGATGTCCTAATAAAAAATGAATACTTAGAAAATTCACATAGGTAATATCCACATTCGTGAACAGAAAGTAAGTGCCAACATGCAGCTTTTAAATAATCTGTCCATACCTTCTCCATCTGCTTTATAAAACATTTTTCTCTCCCCTCTTCCTAAAACTTGATCTACCCTTTCAGCAAAAACCCACAATAGACTGGCATAGGGTGGCAAGTTTTTAAACTGGAAACAAATCAGAGGTATATATAGACATAGAACATTGTGTCTTACCCAGAAGCATTGAATCTTAACCGAGAAAGAACTTGTATACAGGCTCTAAGGGCTCAGATCATTCCTGTCTCAACCCCTGGAGTTATGAATGAGGTGAAAACTTAGTATTTAACCTTAGGAAGATGGCTATTCTGTGAAGGGGATGGAGTCCCATCCAGGTGAAATCTGCTTCTGTGGCCAGAAATCCTGAATGTGAAGAACACACATGTCATTTCCAGTCTGTGTGGGAGAAACTGAGGACTTTAGACTTAGAATGCCTGGAGGATACCCCGTTAAACTGCACTTCCTGTCTCAATAGCCACATACACCAAAGGAGCCCTGTAAGTCCTCCATGCTGCACGCGTATGACCACATGTAGGACACAGTAATTCTGCACAAAGTGCTGGACAGGCTGCCCGGAGAAGTTGTGGAGTCTCCTTCTCTGGAGAACTTCCAAACCCACCTGGATGCCACCCAGTGCCCCAGGCTGTAGGTGTCCCTGCTGGAGCAGGGGGTGGATCTCTAGATCATCTAGGTGATCTCTAGAGGTCCCTTCCAACCTCAACCACTCTGAGATTCTGTGAACATCAGGTGGGTCAGCAAGAGGGATCCTGACTGCCCTTACAGTCTTCCAGAGTAAAACTGAGCAACTCACTCGAGGATGGGATTTACAAAAGGAAGCCAAAAGATTCAGTAGCTATGAAAAAACAGCAGTGTGGGTACCTGCTTCCCTTGGCTACCTTGTTTTCTCTGTACCTCCCTGTCCACCACAGTAAAAATGGTGAGTCAGTGATAGTTTCTTTTAGCAAGAGCAGAACCAGCTGATTGTAAAAACAAACCCAATGAAATATTCAGCAATAAAATGGTCAAGTCACTAAATAATGCATTCAGCTGGCTCTGGTGCTTGACCTTTGTGAAGTTCCTTGGAGGTGAAGTGCAAACTGTTACTTTTTCCATAGTCTGTTCCTGGGGAAACATTGCAATGAGAAGTCTGTATTTCACAATGAAAGCAGATCATTTTTCAGCTTTAATTATGCATGTTCTTCAGTAGGTGGCCTTCTTCCTTCTTAGTAGCTACCGAATCAATGACGTGGCCTAGTGCTCATGGGCACTGTGCTGCTTGAGGTGCCATCTTTCAGAAGAAATGCTAATAGCAAGGTCTCTTTTATTTGCATTTTTGATAACACTTGTAGTATTTGTTTTTTTTTTTTAATAATAGAAGTGTTAGCATCAGTGCCTTGGCCAAGTTAGGTGGTTATGCACTGTCTCCCTGAATTTTCCTTTATGTGGGTTTAACTTAACGTGGTGCTGTTCTCCCCTTGCCCCAGGCTGTTGGTGTCAGTGCTGGGCACTCCGGAACGGCAGGGACAGCCGTGCTGCAGCTGTGCTCTGCCCCAGCGAGGGCTCCTGCTGCTCCCAGACCAACCACAGCATCACGTGCGGGCATCACCTGGATGAGCTCCAGCTTCTCTCCTCCCCCTGCCCTTGGGGCCCCAGCTACCAAACTGTGCCCTCCTCCCGAGACGAGAGCTGCAAGGAGCAGCCTCCCCCTGCAACAAAACGGCAGGTTGAGCTGCCAACGTCAACACGTCCATCCCCATGAGGTGTTGTGGGGCAGAGCGCTCTGCCCGGTGAGGGGTCTTTCCAAACCAGGCTGTCTTGGGCTCCCTTCCCACCCTCTCTGGGGGCACCTTGCAGCCCTGAGGCTGCAGAGGCTGCTGTCACCAAGAGTTCCCTTTATGCAACGTCCTCCCCTTGGCCGCCCTTCGACACAAATGCCAACAGGCTCTGCCTGAGGCGAGAAATGAAGCTAATACCAGATCAGACGTGCGCAGGAGCCACTGCTAATCCAGAGAAGCCGAAGGCTTCTTGAAGCCCCTGGGTCGCCCTGCTGCTGCTCAGGACAAGGTGAATGAGCCACGCTTCCCCCTCCCGAGGGCTGCACATGCATTTGCTTTTAGGGGCTTTAAGAAAAGGAGGAAAAAAAAAAAACCCAGGGAAATCACAGTTTGCAAGACAGAGCACGCTGCTCTCATGGGAGGGAATAAATCAAGGTAGTCACGTTTTCATCAGCTTGATTGAAAAGTAGGCTAAAAATAAGCACTACAAAACCAACAAAACAGAAGTGCATTTCAATGCAAACCATATGACTATGGCCATCCGAAACAGGCTGGTGGCTTTTTCTCCTTAAGAGTTCGCAACACAGCTCGTGTATTCAAAGTCTCAACTTGAAAATAAACTCACCGAAGCAAAACTTTCATTGCTGTAAATCAGAAAGACTCCACTGATTTTCCAGTTCTCTATTTGAGTAATCATAGCTATGTATTGTCTCACTTTAAAACCAGAACTTCAGGCTTTGAGGCTTTTCATATCAATAGTTCGGCTGTTCTCACTATGATCACTTTTTCAATTTTTTAAAAATACAGCATGCTTTTAATGGGTATTTCAAAGCTATTCAACCTTTCCTCTTGCCACCCAAAGATATTTTGCATGTGAAAATACCAATTTGGTCCCCAAATCACCACCATCTGCTCATTTGTGGCAAGATCCAACTTCCATCCCAGTGAAAGGGAGTTTTTATTAAGCCCTCAATGGGAGCTGGATCTTGCCATTAGTCATGGGACCACGGCAATAAGCTTGGATCACATTTTCCTGATAAAAAAGAGATAATTCCTTTATCTATTACTTATTTTCTGTAATGTCCTTCCAGTGAAAAGAACTAAAAGAACCTCCATTTTTTGAGATTTATCCCATGTTCCTAAAGCAGCTGTTGTTTCCCAGCTATCCTCTGTCCCGGCGTGCCCTCACATGCCAGAGCTGAGCGGCACTCTAGGTTGGCTTTTCTTTGCTCAGGAGGGAAGGCCGAGCTGCCAAGTGCACTGAGGTGTTTTGAAATTGCTGAGATCTCTCTGGTGTGACACTCAGAGAAAAATATGCTGCAATCCCAGGGATTTAGCTGGGCTACAGGATCAAGAAAAAAATGCAGTCATTAGCAGAAAGTGGAGACAAAACAACTGAAGCAGCCTGGCTGGTGCAAGTAGCAGCACCAGGAGAAAACTCAGATGGGTTTTAAACTTGCATGAAGTTTCTCATCAGCTATGATCCCGAGGGACTTTGATAATAATAATTAATAATAATAAAACCCCCCACTATTCAAAGACAAGCATGTGGGGAAGAGGAAAGCTGTTAGGATGACATCTTCTTCGGATGGATCCCTGTTCCTCCCCGGAGGACGCACACCCATCACTGCACAGCGCAAGCGGAGGCCGCTGCCGTGCTCTGCGGTCACTTCTGACCCTTGCAACACAGAGTGGGGTAGGAAGGATTTCTTACTTCAAAATGTTTCTGCAAAACTCATTGCCACAGTCAAAACTGTCCCAATGCACTTGGCGGACACAGCTCATTGCACTAAGAAAATATTTCATTTTTCTAACTTAGATCCAAAAGATACCGTATTGAGTTTCGCCAAGAAGTAGGACAAGTGCTGCAAGTTCACAGCCCCAGGCCCTGACACCTCCCATCCTAAATCCAGAGCTCCTAGCAATTACTGCTTCAGATAGACACACGCTCTACACTAGTGGGTGTACTGAGCTACGCTGAGCATTTAACATGCTTGGGAGTAATTGCTCCCATTACAATTCCATAGACGATTTGATCATAAAATTGTTCAAGTCTGCAGTGTTTTGCGGTAGGATTTTGCCCTACATATCCTCCCCGTCACTGTGGCCCAGTACTGAAAAAACAGGATACTCCAGGGCACGGTGGCACGAAGGCGGGGGGGAAACTTCAAGTGTTTGAGGCTGGCAGTGTCTCCCTGGGCTCCTGGTCTGGGGCTGCAGGGCGAGCGCTGGCCAAGCGCGCGCGGCAAGAGCCAGGTCAGGGGCTCTTGGCCGCACAGCGAACGCAGGGCTCGGCCACAGCTGACGCGGGGAGCATTGGGCTTTGGGAGAATCCAGGTGTCCAAGGCAGGTGCAGATCCTCGTGCAGATCACAGCGTGACGCTGCACAACAGCTTACACCCTTCACCTCCACTTGGCAGCGGCACTAGGCAAGGCTCCGCACGCAGTGTCTATAAAGCCTCTTTTCAGGCCAACCACGTTTGTACCTTTTCTTTTCCCTAAATATTAGAAAATGACTTGATTACAACCACAGCGTTCACGCAAGAGCAACGTATCTGATATAATCTGAAGGAGATAACACATTTCATCAAAAGATCCCATGGGCACTGTATATCTGATCCACAAGAGCTCCAACCCTGTAACAGGTTCTTGCTTAAATTTATACACGAGATGCTCCGCTGAAATCCAATCACATGCCTAAATCCAGGGACCAGCAGCGCCCAAGATTTATGCTTGTCTCTACTGAGAGCAAAACTCCACAGGGCAAAGCTTAAAAATAGTCTGTGCTGCTTGAGTTCCCTCAGGAATTTAACAGACCTGGATTTTGGCAAGAGTGCAAGGACCGTCACCCTGCTCTCTCCCAGCCTCTTTTACTAACCTGCTAAGTCTCAATGTACGTGTTAATAGAGATGAAGCCACATACAATATATAACCTTTTGCTTTATTACAGTAGGATAACTGCTCTTGTAAGAAAATAAATAATAAAAAAACCCCCCAAATTTCAGAGAGATCATTTCAAACGTTACTGTTCTTTGTGCTCAGAACCAAAACCTGTCGCACGGTGTCTGACCAGTGGTCCCTCCTGCTTCTCCAGCCATGGTCTCTTGAATGGAGCGATGAAAAACAGATGCGAGACCAACTCCAACTCCCTCCTTCGGGGGACACCAAACCTGTATTTGGACTCAAATGTGACCCTTTGCACATCAAACCAAAACTCAAGCTGGGATCGGTTTTCCCATTCCTTTGAGAAATCATGACCAAAAGGCAGTTGTTTGCACTCTGTCTTGCAACCACCTTTTCTACTGGCCTTCCACTTAGAACCATACTTCCAAGCACACAAAATAGCGAGCACTTGATAGAAGTGGTGTCCACATGCATCCTTTTCCCCTCTCCTCACCTTCTTTCTGTCTCTCCAGAACCATGGCAAGAGGCTGTGCCACCCATCAGATGTTTTTAAGGTCTGGAAGCTCAAACCCATTCCCTTTTCAGATCCTCTTCCTTGAGACAACCCTGACATTAGAAATCCGACCTCTACTTTTGTCTATATACACCACATAAACACACAAAAAATAACCCCCTTTCTCCCCTCGAAAACCATGTAAGTCTGTAGAGATACGAAAAACTTGAAACAGCATGAAATGAAAAACTGTATCAGTATTTTACTGAAAGTTCAGACTCTCCTTTATGTCACATAAATATAGTTTAGAATACCGGGACTGCAGCGGTGAGAGAATAACTGGGCCATAATTTAATCTTCTCTCCACCTATCTAGTTGCCTTTGCAAATTGAACCGGCCTGTTTGACCCTGCTGGTTCTACGAGTGTGCGTGTCCCGAAGGGAGGAGATTCCGGCACCTCGGGCAGACAGAGGCGACGCTCTCCCCGCAGCGCAGCGGCGGCCGCCACCTCCCCGCGGGCAGCACCGCAACGCGGCGCCCGGCGGCGCTTCCAGCTTCACCCAACCCGCCCAGAGCTGGAGCCGCTGCCACGGAGCGGCCACGAGGGCCATCCCGCCCGCAGGACAACACAGACCCACCCTGGTTTGCCATCCCTCCAAGTCTTCTAAACTACTCTGCATTTAATAATCCACATCCCTGTTTTGAGCCCCCCTTTCAGAGCCAAATCCTTTTGGTTTCTTCCATCAGACCGACAAGATGGAGGGCTCTCTTTCTTGCACGTATCTTTTAAGGGATCCTGTGTGGACTGTGCTCAGTCGGGTCAGGGATCTGGAAACGTGCTGTCCCGCTTCCAGGGAACACGCACGCTGCAGATTTGCTCTAAGCTTTCATAATTATTTCTGATCTCAACGGTTTTACTTTGTCAGCCCAGCTGATACCAACCAGATGAGAGAAGCAATTTGCGAGTGGATTTTGTCTAGGAGGGAGCAGAGGAGAAAAACAGCAAGAAAATTATGGTAATTTCTCATTTCAGTGTAAAGACATGCCGTGGGCATGTGCATATGCAAAGCAAATAGAGCTACAATCAGATGCCGTGGCAAGAAAGGCTTGAAACCCCATTCAGACCTCAAACGATGTGTTCACTAAACAGGAAACCCTTTTGGAAGGGAAGCAGCAGCCCGGGCAGCAGCTCAGGCAGCAAGTTGTGCCTGTGCTGCCCAGCCATGCAGGGACCCTGGCAGAGAACAGAGGGCACCACGTTGACACACGGGCAGCACTGAGTGCGCGGCAACGGTGTCTACAGCGTGCGGGAGCTCAGGGTGCGAGTCCTGTAAAGAAAGAGCCTGTCCCAAAGAGCCCAGCTCTCTGAAAAATCAGACCTGGCGGATGTGTTTTAGTCCTTCATTAAAGCGAGGCGTTAAAACGAGCATCACTGTTTTGGATCTCCAAATAAGAGGGCCATTTTGAAGGCCTTGTTTAACACCAGACTGCAATCTGCAAATCCCCTCTCTGGAGATTCCTTTGGATACGAGGTTAAACCGTGAATGCAGCCACATTAAAAAAGGAGAGGAAAAAAAAAAAAGGAAACAGAAAAAAATGTGTCAAAAAGTGTTTTCTACTTTATCAATGGAGTGAAAGAAAATCAGGAAACCTTCAGAAAGGTCTAGAAATAAGGTCTAGAAAGAAAGCAAAGCAAATGGGTGAAGCTGGAGAGGGCAGGGCTATACTGCAAGTTCCAGTCTATCGCTGAGCTTGAGGGCTCACTTTTCATTACCTGCATCTTTCCTTGCCTCAGACCGACGGTCTAAAACAGAGATCTCAAAGTTCCCTCACTGAGGGATTAAGAGCAGACACTATTTTAGAAGCTAATGAAACACTCTGAGAGGGCGATTTGGCAAGAAAGGCTTTTCATCTCCCAAAGATCTCAAAGCACTTTGCCATTCAAATGAAGTGATATAGATGTCTCACTCCCTGCTCAACAGCAGCCAGCTGAGGAGTGGACTGCGAGATGCACTGAACAGTTCCCTCTAACCCTACATAAATCTTTAGGAATGTAATTGAAGGATATCTCTCTTGGCTGAAATGGGAAGGGGAATGTGGGTGGAAAGAATGTAATTACCTGGGTTGCAATTTGACATGGGCAGTATATTGCTCTTTCTTAATATGCCAAATTTATCCACCTTGAGTGGTGTTGCGCGTGCAACACATACAACAGCTAGAGTGCTCAAGCCAGAAGTTACTACCCGACCTGAACAGCTTCCTGCAGGAGGTTGGGTAATGAACACAACTCAGTGCATCCAAAACCCCTACTAGTTGAGGGGCAGGGGAGAAGCAAAGGGGTCCACAGCCCCTGCCCCAAGCACAGGTGAGACGGCCACGTTGCCATGTCCTGGCTCCAGCCCGGCACTGGTGCTGCAAAGCCCCGAGCGGGGCAGGTCTCAAGCCAAGGGCAGCTGCTCTTTATCTGCTGCCTGCAGGATCTCACAGGCATCGCCACAGAACGCGCTGGTTGCCAAAGCAGTTCCTCCTATATTTGTTTTTTCTCTAAATTTTGTAACAGGAGGCAGCAACGAGTTGAACTTGGCAAGACCATCACTAGTCAGTTATAGTGAATCGGGCGGGGGGGAGTCAGTGCAGGAAGGATCTCGACAAGTCACCTTGCTTTGTTTCCTGCCCCAAAGCAGGCTCAGCTGCTTGTCCTGCAGTTCTGATGGGAACTGATGTAACCCGTTCTTAGAGGTGTCCCGTGTTGGCCATCTGAGCTGTCCTCGCGGCCGGCCCCGTGCCCTGCTGCCCTGGCACTCGCTCCTCTGCGGGACACTGGAGGGAACGGGGGTGGTGGTCTTACGTTTGCTGGAAGAAGCAGGAGAAGGTGGCACTGACAAGAGAAAAGAAAGCAGCGGGAGCATCGGGCAAGGAAAGTCATTCGCAAGTGACATCGTGCAGAGTGAAGCGGACGCAGATTTGACGAAAAGCAGAGGTAACATCCCGGGGAACCCCGCGTTAGGCACAGTATCCTCCTCAGCATCAACAGAGTTGCACTCTTCATTGAATAGATGCAATTCCTCTCAATACAGCAGGAGCCAACTCGATGTCCCCAGCACACAGCCCCTTCTCCCACCCCCTCACACGTTTGCTTTGCACGCTTCCTCTCTTATCCATGTACATCCTCGGGCACTACAGGCCCACGCAGCTATAACCCGGGTGGCCCCTCAATCTGCCTTCTGTCATTTTGTGACAAACACAACTTGCTGCCTGGCTGGGTTTTACAGAGAGCAGGGTCAATACGTCCTCCCTTGGACGCCTAAGATGGTGCCTAGCAAGCCAGGGTCAGCTCACAAAGGAGAAACCAGAACAAGGAAAACAAACAAATGGCTTGGGCCATTTTGTAACCCAGCAGGCAGTTACACAGCCAGAGGGGGCATTTTGGGGAGCACTCACAAAATTCAGCTTTTATGTCATTGCTTCCAGCCCCTATGTATTAATGCACAAATAACAGCACCCACATAAACTACTGAGGTTTGGAGGCTCGTTGTGCACACATGCCAAGTAAAATACAGATTTTGCTGAAAAGTTGAGATGCGAGGAGACAAGTGTCTCTAAAAAGAGAATAGGCCCTCAACGCACACATACCAAGGCGCTGCCTATATGCAACAAAAACCACGTGCCAGCAAAGCATGTGTTTTTGTGCTTTGCTCGCCGCGTTTGGGTCTCCAGGGCTGTTTCTTCAGCCCCGTGATGGATTCTGTGTCCCAGGGTGAAACAGCAGCCAGGGACCTGCCAGCGCTGGGTCCTGGGAGAGCGGCTCCACTCAGGCACTGCTGGAAATAAAGCAGTGTAAAAAAAGGAATCTCTGGAAGTGGACACCAGTTTGGGTTAGAAGAGATCCAGCCAAGAGAAGTTTTTGGAGCTTGTATAGAGCATGTATTACTGAAAAGCTCTGTTTCTCTCTATCGTGCCAAATTGGCAGAAATGCAGATTCAAAATTTGGATGTGCTTGCTAAGGAAATGGGCAAGAAGCAGGAAGGAGAAAAGAAGGAATTAATAGTACCTTTTTTTCTTTCAAAGTCTAGCTCTTGAGCTAGTTTTTTCTTTTATGGCAATCTTAAATTATTTATCTGCCTTTCTAGGTCAGAAGATAGGAGTAAATTTTATATGTGACACTTGCCTGTAATCGTGGGGTGCAAAGCGGGCTCTCACAGGATGCTCTAGCATTTTGCTTTGCTCCACTGGCAGGTAGGGAATTCATTTGGGGGCTCTTTGTGGTATGGGTGCTGATGTGGTGCCTGGCGAGAGCCTCATGCCCTTCTGAGGGAGGAAAAAATAGCAGAGCACAAAAAATAATAAAGGGAGTAAAACTAAATAACACAACACTATATGAAGGATGTTAGAGATACTTCCCTAGGGAAAAAAGAGCAGGTTTTTTATTCTCTTTCAAGTCGATCGTCTTTTTTCAAAGTCTGTTTATTCTCAGTATTCAGAAGCAGAACCTACTTAAAGGACAAGGCACTTAAGGCACCAGCAGCAATTTCTGACTCCCAACTAGGAAACAAAACGCAGGACTGAGAGGTGTCATTAAAAACTACCACTATTCTATATTAAAAAAAAATATGCAACTCAGCAACATCTCCCAGAACAGCAAGGGAATTATCTGGTTAATGTGAAAATAAGTTTCCCAGAGACATTTCCCCTGCTCCCCTCAGTCCTTTAGGCCCATCACAGGCTCTCGACACAACAAGAAACACCACAAGTACGTGGCGTTTTCCACCCTTCCGCCCTGGGAAGAGCCCTTTTCCTGCAGATATAAAGGCTCATGCCAGAATAAGCTGCATTTTCACCAAATTCAATGGGCAGCTCTGCCCTTCAGATCCAAGGACACGACATGAGCATCTCCCGGTCCATGCATCTCCGGGCGCTCGAGCAGCCTGCCAGGAGACGAGCGTGAGGCTGAAGCACCAGCAGGTTCCACCTCCAAGGCAGCAGCTGGACAGGCAAGGCCTGCAGCGGCACCGCTGGCTTTAGATAAGAACAGACATTACCATGCTATTTTATTTTAACTAATGTTAAGTCTTACATTTAGCTTTCAGGCAGTTGGTCTGAACTCCAGAAATATACCAGCTTCCTTCAGCTATCAGCTTGTTTCCTTTAAATGGTAGTAAAGTTCTTACCAGAGAGGGCAACAAGCCTCAAATAAACCAATGTACAAAACGGCAGCAGTAAAGAGAGCCACTGGTCCCACATGTCCTAGGTGAGCAGCTTGCATAATTCCCACACCTCAAATGGAAAGAAGAATTAAAACCAGATGCATAGAACCCCATGAAGGGCTGACCCAAACCCAAACGGTTCTTCACGTCCCATGGCCTGAGGTCTCTGTGCTCTCAGTTTCTGAGGTGGGAGCAGCAGGGCTCCCACCAGCAGGACGCTACATGGCTCCAGGCTCCCCAGAAGAGCAACTGTTCAGAACTGTTCAGTCAGCCCTTCCCTTTTTAAATTGCATTCATAGGACAAAGCCGTTGAGAATGTCAGACAATTGTTAAAAAGAGAGAAAAAAAAAAAAAAAATAAAAAAAGGCAAAGAAAATCTGCCTGATGGCAGCACAGCTAAAGCTTCATCTGTTTACGTAACCAAAAAGAGGCCAAGCGCCGTTAAT
>JAVCKT010019090.1:0-14051 GCA_032273925.1 Rhynchotus rufescens | reverse complement strand
TGCAGGGGGGTTGGACTCGATGACCTCTGAGGTCCCTTCCAACCTTGGGCATTCTATGATTCTATGATTCTATGAATTTCAACTAAAAGTTTGAATGTGATGTGGTGCCTTGGAGATGCTCTATGATTTATTTAGAGAAGAAGGAATTACTTGTAATATAACTTGTAATTTTTTTCATATGCTGACCACAGCTATCTTTTCCCTCTTTCCTCCTTCATTCTCCCCCAGACTTAACATATTCTGTTAACATATTAACATTTTCTGTGCTGTCCTGTCAACTATATCTCAGAGGCAAGCTTGATTGCTTAAAGCACAGCCCCCAAAATGAACAGGGGAACACTTAAGGGGTGACAGTGAGCCTGGGGCTGGGGACAAATCCCATGATCTGGGACAAGGACATCACAAGCTCTTTTTGCTATTCAAAACTGAAATCTCCAGGCTAAGATGGTTTCTGGTTTTGACAGAAGTTGCCAGATATTGCAGACATTTGAAATCTTCCTATTGTTCAATGGGTAATGAAAAAGGATGAATTCTCCAGCCTCCTAACTGTCCTTCCAGTCAAAGGTGGAGGAAGAGAATGTTAAAATGGCTAAGTGAAACACTGAAATTGCTCCTGATATTTCTATACAGACTTTGAAAATTCCCTCAAAATATTTTCCTACTTTTTTTTTTTTTTTTTTTTAACTGAATACTAAGCATTCGGATTTAAAAGTATGAATTTTGTGCTTGGAAGTAGAATATGTCCTGCTTTCAAATGACACAGAAAAGTTTTCCTGATATTTCAAAAAGTAAGAAACCATAATTTGGAGGGGTGAACTATGCAAGTTGTTTTCATGGGCAATAACCAGGTGTAAGAGAGAATGATATTCCCCATTAACTTGCTCACCAAACTAAAGGAGGAAGGGAAAAGGCAGGACCAATTCAAAGTCTTGGTTTAAAGTTCCCAAGATGGAAGTCAGTTCTAGTTTGAAGATGAATAAAATTCAGAAGGCAAATTCAAGAGAGATGAATTTGGATATTGATTACGATGGGGACCACAACCAATCAAATACACAACGCATATGCTACCAATTCCATTGCAAACTGTAGCAAGGCAGAAGTTCGTATGGAGCAAGCTCAGCATAACATTTCAGGCAGTGATATTTATACCAATTTGTTTACGACTTGCAGTACTACAAAATTATCTAATCTCCATCTGTTTAACTCTGAAACAGTAGAACCAAAATAGCAGAGTACCAGACATGCAAACCACTTTTACAGGCATCCGTATGGCGTTCTTAAAAAAGGAAATATCGAAAGTGCACAACACACACAAATCTGAGTGCAGCCACAGGAAAAACAAAATAAACAAACACACATATACACAAAATCCTGCTTAATGTTTCTTAAAATTAGGTTTAAAAAATGTGGAACAGTTTAGCTGTGCCCTTAATATAATTGTCCAAGCATTACATTTCACTACACCTTAGAACAGAATTATAAAAGACTCATTCTTCTAGGCACAGGAGATAAAACCTCATGTAAAATAATATTGTATAACAGAAGGGGAAGAAAGGCTGTTCAGGGAGTTAAGATTTGTCAGAGAAAATGGGTATTTATAACACAAGCCAAGCTTGAGAAAGAAATATGTCTGATCTTATATTGCTAGATGACACTCTGCTTTTAAAAATTAGGGAATGTTGCTCTACCAGCATGTCGGTAATTATAATGGATGTGCATTTCACTCATATAAGGTCCCTTTGTACTCTGCTGTCAGAATGAAAGGACCTTACCTGGGTATAAATGTGACTTACAGAAGCTGGAAGGTACATTCAGTTTGAGATTGAATCTTGCTTAAAAAAAAAAAATGTGACCTCTCAGATCTTGAGGATAATTTGAAGTTATATTTCTTTGATTGCTGAATGCAAAGAATATGCTACCAGCCTAGTTTTCATTCAACCACAGCATCTTATTCTTAGTACTTTCTTTTTGCATCAGTGAAGTTTAAAGAATAATTACCAAGGTATTTTATTAAACAATATTCCATTGTATAAATCAAGTTTAATTCAAGAAAATACAATTAATCAGCAACTTCAATTGACTTTTGTTTCCTGTGTAATATTCTAAAACATAGAGTTATTGAGAGACTAGATAAACCATTGTATTGAAAGAGTTTCCCCCGCTACATAAGTATAGATATATAAAGAAATTCATATTCAATGCATAAATTTAATATTTAGGTAAGTAATAAAAGTTACAAACAACAACAGCAACAACAATAATTGTAATCAAAACTTCCATCTACAAATTGCATTAACTAGAAAAGTTTCAATTAAAAAACTAATTGGAAAAAATGGTACATTAAATTAAACATTACACAAATTAAAGTCAGTTTAAAAAAAAAAAAAAAAAAAAAAAAAGCTGTGTCGGCTGTCAAGATTGCTTTTGGTGTTCGGAAGAGAATTGTGAGAGGTATCACACAAAAACCTGGATGGAGGATGTATCTCTATCCCTGGAAAAGTGATGAAACAGCTCATTCTGGCTGTTGTCTCCAAGTACATGGAGGACAAGAAGGTGCTCAGGAATAGTCAGCATGGATTCACAAAGCAGGAATCATGCTTGACTAACCTGAGAGCCTTCTATGATGGAGTGACTAGCTGGATAGATAGGGGAGAGCGGTGAATGTTGTCTGTCTGGACTTGAACAAAGCTTTCGACACCGTCCCTCACAACTTCCTCCTGGGCAAGCTCTGAAGGTGTGGGATACATGAGTGGATGATACATGAGTGGCTGGATGACAGAGCTCAGAGAGTGGTGATCAGGAGTGCTGAGTCCAGTTGGAGGCCTATAGTTAGCAGTGTCCCCCAGGGGTCAGTCCTCGGTCCAGTCCTGCTCAATTTATTCATCAGCAACTTGGATGAAGGGACTAAGTGCCCCCTCAGCAAGTTTGCTGATGATACCAAACTGGGAGGAGTAGCTGATAGCCCTGAGAGCTATGCCTTCATCCAGAGGGACCTGGATAGACTGGACAAGTGGACAGTGAGAAACCTTGTGAAGTTCAACAAGGGCAAGTGCAAGGTCCTGCTCCTGGGGAGGAATAACCCCAGACATCAGTTCAGGCTGGGGACTGACCTTCTAGAGAGCAATCCTGCAGAGAGGGACCTGGGAGTCCTGGTTGAGAACAAGTTAACCATGAGGCAGCAGTGTGCCCT
The DNA here is from genome assembly GCA_032273925.1 of Rhynchotus rufescens. Taxonomy (NCBI): domain Eukaryota; kingdom Metazoa; phylum Chordata; class Aves; order Tinamiformes; family Tinamidae; genus Rhynchotus; species Rhynchotus rufescens. The sequence continues at coordinate 10,861 of JAVCKT010019090.1, read as the reverse complement.
GGTGGCCAAGAACGCCATTGGGATCCTGACCTGCACCAAGAGGAGTGTTGCCAGCAGGTCAAGGAAGATGATCTTGCCTCTCTACTCAGTTCTGCTGAGGCCACACCTGGAGTATTGTGGGGAAGTTCTGGGCTCCCCAGTACAAGAGGGATGTGGAGCTGCTGGAGAGAGTCCAGGCGCAAGTCTACAAAGATGATCAGTGTCCTGGAATATCTGCTCTATGAAGAAAGGCTGAGAGAGCTGGGCCTGTTCAGCCTGGAGAAGAGAAGGCTAAGGGGTGATCTAATCAGTATCTATAAATACCTCAAGGGAGGGAGTAAGGAGGGTGGGACCAACCTCTGTTCAGTGGTGGCCAGCGATAGGACTAGAGGAAATGGCCACAAGCTGAAGCACCAAAATTTCCACAGGAACTTAAGGAAAACTTTCCTGACAGTGAGGGTGACAGAGCACTGGAATAGGCTGCCAACAGAATCTCCCTTCCTGGAGATTTTAAAAACCTGCTTGGACGCACTCCTCTGGCATATGCTCTAGGTGACCCTACATGTGAAAGGGGGTTGTATTAGATGATCTCTAAAGGTCCCTTCCAAGATTAAGAATTCTATGATCATATATTCTTGCCTACTTACTGTCCTTAACTGCTCATTCATGTCCAACATCTCTTTCAGAAGACTGGACAATGTACTAAAGGTTTTGAATCCATGCTGGCCATTCTTTTGTAAAGAAGAACAGATCTTTGGTCAGTTAAATGGCATCCCTTTGTTTGTCTTATAAGCAGACTATTTTTTTTTTAACAAAAAAACCCATATATATAATGTCCATAAAGCACGACTAGTGAAATTTGATGATTAAGCTACAAGCTTCTGCCACTAACAGCTCACTATTCTTCTACTATCAAAAGGGAAGGGACATGAAGTTCACCATGTCAGGCTAATAGGATCTCCAAGGTCCATGACATAGAGAACCTCTATGGAAGAATGACAGGATAGAGTGGCTTGGTGTGGCATGTGCTGCAGTCTCACTTGCTTGGAGGAATGAAGGATTGTATTTATCAGTCTTACCTGACTTCCAGCACAGACACTTACATGCAAACTTGTTGTCTAAACTCCCATTATTGTCAACAGAGATCTAATCAATTCAGCTAATGGAGTTTAGGATGCAATTTCTCTGAACAAATGTAGGCATCTGCTTAGGCGGAGATGAATCACACCCTAAATTCCATTTTCTATATTACCAGATCATCCTTGGTGGCAAAGAGAACTGAATGTAGATTGTTGAAATAACATGTTGTTAGCAACTACATTCATTTGCATGGATTGTATTGTAAGAGATGTCTCCTGAATAATTCAATATTATAAATATTCTGAAAACATGCCTAACAAACCTTGCTATGACTGAGCAGTTCATCAAATAGACTCTTTCTTCTCAAATCATAAAGACAGGGAAAGAGGATCTTCCCATAATTTATTTTCTTTTCAGGTGGTGGAAGAGCAGATGACATTTGAGGCATAAATTTTGAGAAATTTTACTATGCAACTACATACAAACCAAGCAGATTGGGCATTTGAAAAGATGAGGTCACTCTTAAAGATAAAACAAATTCAGTTCTGACTTCCTTTGGGGGAAATTTCCACCTTTGACGTAGGGTTAAATCATTTTTAGTGGTTTCATTACACAAATGCATCTTAAAAAAAAAAAAAAAAAAAAAAAAGGCCAGTTTCACGTCCTGCAGGCTAATTTGCATTACAGCATGTGTGGTCATGGACAGCAGAAAATATTGGTAAGTAATTATATAATGCAGGATCCTCTGAGATGGGCTGATCCAAAGATATGAGGTAATGCATCGTATCTGGCAAGCAGAAGGTCAGACCCTTTGCTCCAAGACTTTAGTATCTTGTGCTGCACAGTCTGGCAGATTTAAATGTTAATTGTGCTCCCACAACCCTTATACTGATCTATACCCAGTATTCCTTGAGGCTTCTCTAAATTGCACAGCTTGATAATATGGTAACGAGTTCAGCTGAGCATACTGAAGAACGATGGTCCCGTTGACTGACTGGATATGTAAAGCAGAAGGATATTTTCACCTCTGTTTTCATCTCTGTTTCTTTTGCCTACTTTCCATAATTCGGATGGTAGAAGAAAGAGGAAGACACTAATTTTTAAGCTGTCATGTTCATTCTCCTTCAACATATCTGTATTATAAGGGCTGAGAAACTATATCCTAGTGATTATTATATTCATATTGATAGGGGAAAAAAAAGAAAAAAAAAAAAGAAGACACGGATCTATGTGTCTTCTATGAACTATGTGTGTGAATGTACAGAGACATAAACACTACTCAATATTTAACCAGAGTTCATCTTGTCTAGTGTAAAATCCAATAAGCCTACCCTCTTTAAAGGCAAGTTATTTACAACGGTTTCCCTCCCTTAGGGGATACATTTACTAGCTCAGTGCCAATAATTCTAGGCAGGAAACATTCTGATTACATCTGAAAATAGTGTTCAGCAGCAGATGAATTAGCTATCCCTTTTGCTGGCAGCTAATTCTATTTATGTTCCTTAGCTAGTGTTTTAGTTAAAAAATAATATTTAACAATTTGTTAGGGACTAAACAAACATGGTATCATAGAATAGAATGGAATAATTATGGCTGAAAGGGATCTCAGGAGGTCTGGAAGGGATCTCTGGAGGAACTTTGATTCAATCAACCTCTCAAAGCAGGTTCAGTTGCAAAGTTTGACCTACAAACATAGTAAATCCGAATCTGTCCAAATATCAGAGCCCAGAGTGTTCTGGGCATCTGTTGAAGATCTGCAATTTCTGTTAGACTATATTACTTGTTTCAGTAAAATTCCTTTCTAGGTTGGCATATAGAAAACTTCAATAAAATATCTGGAGGAGTATTTGTACAGGGTACTGCTTTAACGTGTTTCTGATTGTTACTCACCAAAAGGAAGGTCTTGATGCCAGTAGTCCTAAGCAATAGGCTGTGATGTTGGTTAAAGTCCTGAGGCAGCATTAATTCAATAATTTTGAGTTTGATATAATTCTTCGTAACCAAAGATTTGTAACCAAAGTTTAAGAATCAGATAACAAAGCAAAAAAGGTTTGTGGTATTCACCCGTGTAATGAGAAAAGCTCATATAGTCAGTCTGAGAATTGTTGAGGTCCATCTCCACAGCTTCAACTGCCAATGTTTAACCTTATATGCAATTTCCAAGAGACAAGTGCACACTGCAATAAAACCAATACCCAGACACTGTCTTAGTGTTTAGAGCCCATAAATGAGCAAAATGACATTTCTCCCTTGGTAAAGAGTTCCCAGTAGAGGGTTCTTCTTTTGTAGAGCGGTTCCCAACTACAGATTATGTTGTAACTGAGAAGACTGCAGCTCCTAACATGAGAATAAATGGTCTATGAGAATGTGAAATTAACTTTAAGATTAGACATGCAGTGAAAACATAAATCAATCTGGAGCTGTTCTTATCTTCAGAACCTTGCTGGCCTCACTAACGGACCTTATCAATAGCGGAATAAAAAGTGTGAGGCCACTGGTGCTGTTTGTACTTGTACAATGACAAGTGTGGCTACTTCACTTGGCCTGTAAATGGCTATGTGCATTTACTATGAATAGCAAAAGAAATTAAAATAGCATTGAATCTCAGGTTGTTCTGTTCTACTATAGGATAGATAGAAACCACCACACATGGTACACTGTAATACTCCCTAACATAAACAAAGACTTTTTTCCTCAGTCTTTTCAGTTTCAAGGAAGTCTGGAATACTGAAGAAAGTTGCACTTTCAAGAGACAATCATTTTTTTTTTCTGTTCAGAAAATAAACAGAAATAAAGAAAAGTTAATCATGAGACTTGGACTGGTCTTGTCTTTGCATATGAAAAAAGAAGAAAAGGATTTTTTTGTCTTTTGGTTTTCATTGCTCATGTTTATGATGGTAATCACGTCTGCCAGAAACAATAAAATTAAATGTTTTAAAAATACGAGGGAATTCCTTATTAAACGTATGAAAAAGGTACTTGTTGATTGTGATTGCATATCATAGTGCTTCAAAACTTTACACACCTAAGAATATGATTTTTAAGAGGGCTAATTTCCTGAAATCATACAGTGTCACAGTATGAGCAGTGAAGGTGCAGGAAAAAAAATCTGTAGAATCAGGCCCTCCAGTGAGCCTAGTCATTCCTTTCTCCTTTGGAAATGAACTTTTGGAAATAAATTGTCCAATCTATTATATGTCCCTACAGTGTTCCACTGTTTACGGATCATTTACAACACTCTTGTGAGCACCTTGCTAAAAGTACTTTGAAATATCAAAATGGACATTATTTGTGTAATGAGGTTTGGGCTTTAATAGCTCCACTCACACATGAGGAATTGCAAGCTTCTCTGATAGGCATCTATTATACAAAATGTTTTGCAATCTCTGTTTTAGGGGAGAAAAATCTTTGTATTACTGCTCTGGTCTCAGATTAAATAGGGCTTACGTATCAGCAAGAGTTTTGCTGTTGTAAGGAAAGGTGAAGTACATTTTCATTAATAGTTTTGTTAAGGTAATGACTGAAGTGGGAAATATCTCATGATACTATCAACAAGAAAAAAGAGTCTGGAAGAAGTGTTTCAAGCACATGAGAGCCCAAATCCCCAAAGTGTGTGCCTAGGCTTCAACTCCAATTTTTAAAAAGTTCTTAAAGTACAGGTAGATGACCAGGAGAATTTTCCTCCTCTTCCCGTCTAGTAGTAATTATGGAAATTCTAGTCTTTGCACAGTTACATCATCGATGATATTCATCTAGATGGGATGGGAGCACCTGCAATTGAAACTATAAATGAATCTTTGCATGATTTTTACACGGACTATACTGTACAGTTCAGGGACAGGCTTGGGACCATTCCCAATAGGCAGTTTGGATGTGGTTACTCTGTTTCGGAAGTGAAGCAAGTTTAATAACATGAATAGTGACCTTTCTGTTTCCGTTGGCCTTTGTGCCAGACAAAGGTTTTGATCAAATTTAATTTCAGTCATTATCTGATGGCTTGGTTCCCAATTTAGGACATAAACTCTTAGTCTGTTACTTGTCCTCAGTCTTTAAATGACTACTAGCCTCATTCAGTTGTTCATCCAGTATATCTACTGTTATATGAAATACTTTTGAGTGCCATGCATGACTTTCACTTTCCAGAAGGATATAGATTCCTCATTTCATTTGCCAATCCCATATGAAAGCTCCCAATACCCATTGGCATCTCAGACAGTGTTAGACCACTTTGTTTAGACAGCTGAGTATCCCCTGTAATCATTAATTATAACAGCTTATATCTTTACAGCTTGACCTTACAGCTTAAATATATGCAGCTACTGCCATCTGAAAGATCCTGGAATATTTCCCCCAGTCTCATCACTGCACAGGGATATAAGTCTCATGAGATACCACTCTGTCTCCCTGCATCATGTTGTGTCAAATAAATGGGACCATTTCAGATGACTCCAAGTGTTTATGTTTAGACGACTGCCTATGTTTTCATGATTGCACAGAAGATTTCTCAATTTGAGGTTAATGAGGCTTCTAACCTCAGTGTACTCAAGGAAACACTAAAAAGCTAGCCGTATTGAGCACATATGACTATGTCCACCAGTAAATTAAAAGTGTTCAGGTCAGTGGCTTGTGTCAAGTGGCACTTTACCTATCTTGGCCTGAGCACAGTCATGAGTCAGTCATCAGGCAGTCTGGAGAAGGTCTTCTTGTTTTGCGTAAAAGGAGACTTTCATAGTGCGGATAAGAAACCTGCTGTGCTAAATGAGCTTAGTGTCAGCAAATGTACTTTTTTCAGCTTTGTTTACCTGTTTGGATGTCTTCTGTGCAGACAGTTAAGTTGCAGTTTCATGGCACAGTTAAACAGATCTCACATCTTGTCTCAGTCAAACATGATTTCTGGCTTTCTCTAAAATCCCCCAAACCTTCATTCTCATCCCCTACTTTAAATCAATATTGGTGCTTGTCTGACAACCCAGAGAAAAAATCCAGACAACAAAGAGCTGCTCATTTTTCAATTGTACTTATTTTATGAGTAGCTTGAGGTTTTCATGCCCACAGGGGTCACACTGGTGTTAGTGCTTTCACAAAGGAAACAACAGAAGGGTGGTTTGGGCCACAGGGGGAAAAGGGAAAGCAATAACTAGGAGACAGTAAATCACTTTATCTATACTGTCGGTGCTCTGTAAGTTTGTGCTATTTTACACTTTTGTCACTGGAAGAGGTGTCCCATCCCACCTCTATGGTGGGAGCTTTCAGTGAAGTGTTTTGACCTCCACAGACAGCAAGGCAGATCAAAGATCTGCTGAAACCTATCCCTGAAAGAAAAAGGCCTCAAGCAGCTTTTCTGTATGATCACATCCTTGGTACAGTTGAAAGAAGAAGCAACAGAGGGACCAGAAGAAAAATCTTGTGAAAATGGAATGGAAGACCGCTGCTTAGTGTTATGGCATTAGCCTGGATAACCCCCCTTCAGACACTGGACTCTAATTTGATAAAATTATTTTGGTTTGTATTTGCTTTGAAAGTGAAAAGGGTAAATTCAGTTAAGGCTGCTTTCAGTCTGTTCAGAGTAACTGCAGAGTAATTTAATACACTTAAGCAATTCAAGCTCAGGTAACACCTTTAATTCAAATTAGTTTTCTTTAAAACCTCTGTATAGGCAAGCTTAGAGATTCACTTGATGGCTACTATTAATAAAATATAGAAAAACAGACACACAGGCAAACTTAGAAAGTTGTTGTCTCCTCTGTTACAGTAATATAGAAGACAGGACTAAAATTACATGTGCACATACAGTTCATCCTTATACTAATGCAATGCAGTAAGCACATCAGTGAATTTACCAGAATATTCCTCATATAAAATCACTGTGGAAGAGGAAAGTGCCAGGCCTAATGATAGTGTTAACCAAATTATGATTTCAGGTAAAAAATAAAAACCAACCAACCAAACAAAAAGATTAAGATTTCTTCTATATTGCTGTAATGAAGATAGACAGGAATGGAGTTGTCAGAGTCATCCCATGAACTTAATTCACATACATTTGAATAGTGTGTTCTACATACTTTGTTTCCTAGTTCTGGACCATATATATCTTTTTAATTTTTTCTCCTATGTTTTCATTTGCAAGCAACTTTTTAGCAAAACAAGCAAACAAAAAACAGAACAAAACAAAATATCCTTTAATTTTCATCAGGAAAATATTACTTACCTACAGACGGAACTGAGCAAGAAATTGTGGCTGCACAGGAGCAGGTTGATCAGTGGGGCGTTTCATTAGTATGTGAGATACTCAAATTCATTTCTTCACCCTTCCTAGTTCAGAAAAGTGATTTGAATGTTTGATGGGCTACCTGAGAATTTTCCAAAATAATCTTTCATCTAAAAGGAATGGCTTCATTGACACATTCTGTCAGATCTCTATTTGCTCTGTCCTTGTATAATCAGGAGGCAGAGTACAGCTTTAATTCCTGGCCTTCAGCAGCTGAATCTACTGTTGCTCTATTTTTTTTTTCTATATAAACTTTGTATTGGTCTTTGCAATTTTCTCCATGACACACTTTGAAGGATATGAGTTTTGACCTGATTTAAAATACAATGTTTTCCAAGATTTTATTATCTAAAGGCCCGTCTCTACCCTTGAAATACCTAAAGCAGTTCTTAAATTTATATAGAATAACATATGACATACAAGAGATGAAAAGTATTTTGTTAAGTCCAGATAAGTAAGCTTTCCTTCTTTCTTATCCTCTTTCTGGAGGATGAGCTGTTATGTCTGTGTTTATTTAAATCACCGTTTCAGAGACTTTAAAACTCTGAGATGAGGTATATTCCTGTGAAGACTCTTCACATCTGAAGGTAATCCTTTTCGGAAGTGTCATATCTTTCTACCATAACAGTAAATCCAAGCAGTCCCAAATGCATGTGGGAAGCAGTTACAGAGAGCTTAATATGATCTATGAAGTGATTCTGTCAAGGAATCAATATCTAAAACATTGTGTCAGTGAACAGATGTCTATGTTGTGAGGGTGGAGGCGAGTAGGATATGTAAAACAACAGATATTAAAGTTTATCCATTAAGTGTTTCTACTTGAAATATTTAATCTGGAAACTATTCATCAAATCAAAATAATTTTTATTGTTTTTAACAACTTTCCTTTTTTAATTCATAGAAAAACTTTTGCAGACTCCATTCTCTTCATTATCCTTCTTCATCATGTTTCATTTTCTTCATCATCCTTCTTTTTATGATTTTTTCCCCTTCCTTTCCTGGAAGGCACCAGACTGTCCACTGGTGACCAAATCCAACTGTCCTGGAGGTTAGCTGGTCCCATGGCTCAATCAGTCTTGCAAAGATCATGCATGCTTTGGAAATTAAGCTTTCCATGTGTCATGCTGTTCACTCACAACTATTCAAGATATCCAGCAGTTTTAGACTCAATCTCTAAAGTGTCTACTTTGTAGCATATTGTATGGTGAAGAGGAAAAGCCACTAATTTATGCACAAACGAATAACCTTTAAACCAAAGTGCTAATTGAATAACATGACTGTGGGGAACTGCTGTGAACCAAACTGATCCCTTATTGAATTAATTGTACTTCATATATTAAGTTGGTCTTAAAGAGGGATAAAAATGACAAGGACACTAAACCCAGATAATACCTTCAATTTAAACTCTTCTAATACCTAGGAGTTGTGCAAAAGTTAACTAATGATTGTCAGACATATTTTCTCAAAACATTCCCTTTGGAAAATATATGTAAAGGTTTTCTGTGATTGGCATGTGGTATCAACAGATGGATGTTATTTTGCAGAAATAAGTATTTGTGATTGCTCTGGGAAAGAAGCTGGTGAATACCATAGGTCAACATTTTATAATGAATTTTGCACAGAAGTATGGTTTACAAACAAAGTCTCCCATTTACTTAAAATATCTCTCCTTTTCCTCTGTTTTCTACTTTCTTCTTCTATTTTAAATTTTCTATATAAAAAGAATAAATATACTGGAACATCACATCCACCCACACGCAGTCAAAAAAAATCCTGAAAAAAATGAATTAAAAAAACAGTGATCTTTGCTGCAGTAAGCATTAGAAAAGTAGAAAGTTACTATTATTTTCTTTTAAATAACAAGCACTTTCCAGCTAACCTTTTGTCTCTCTGCTGCTCTGAATTAAACTTGGTGTTTTCTGTATATTTGCAGTATTTCGTGTTTTCAACTATGAACAGTAGACAGGTGAACAAGGTCTGAGTTGGCCAGAATTTGGAACAAGATCTTGATCAGCTACATCTTCATCTTAGATGCCCTCTGTCCTAACATTTACGTTGCCTTTTGCAAGAGAGTAAACATTCAATACTTATGCTGTAAACATAGTTGCTATGTAAAGGATCAAGTGTCTTATCATCACAGAACCACAGAGTCACAGAATCACAGAATGGTTCAGATTGGAAGGGACCTCTAGAGATCATCTAGTCGAACCTTCCTGCTCGAGCAGGAACACGTAGAGCACATGGCACAGTGGCATCCAGGCGGATTTTGAAGATCTCCAGAGAAGGAGACTCCACTACCTCCCTGGGCAGCCTGTTCCAGGCCTCTGTCATCCTCACAATGAAGAAGTTCTTCTTCAACTCAACAAGTGGTATTGTACCTCAATTTCCTCATTACAATGCTGATTTTACTTACCGCATAATGCAGAACTTTCTTTCCTCCTCCAGATGTCTGTGGCTAGATACTGGGCACAGGTCTGAATTGTAAGTTAATGATGAGATGAACACATTGGTTATTTGGGCTTCCAGAAAGTTAAGAGAAGCAATAGCACCACTCAACAACTAAGTCATACGTTCTAGTCTTGTTGAAAGTACTATTGCTTTCTAATAGTAGCATATCATCAAAGATCTTGTTTCTCTACATGTGACATTCTCATCACATGCCCTTGCACACTGCCCTGTCCTCTTGGCTAGACATACAGAATGCCCTGTGCATGATGCTGATTTCAGAGTCTGCTAAAATAGTTAATAAAGGAGGCTTCTGGTCTCCAAAGAATGACCTAAATTACTTCATGCCTAACAAGGAAATACCTAGTTCTATTTTAAAGATGTGAATTGATCTTTCTCAATTATTTGATGTTACTTGGGAAAAGTCATTGCAGATCTTCACTCCTTTGAAATCCTGATGGATCTACCTTAACTGAATATGGGCTGCAAAATAAATTTGAAAGATTTATAAATAAAGCTGAATAGAAAGCATATTTTGATTTTTCAAAGAATAATGTTATATAAGCATTTACTAGAATACATAATCAGGACACTCCTGTTAAAATAAAGGCTCAGGAAAAAAATAAAGTGGAGCCAATTCAAAATTTTCTTTCTCTAGAAAATAACAGCAATAACAATATTATTTCACCTCAGAATTTCTATTAAAATGAAATGAGAAGAATATCCAAAATGAGGATTTAGAAAACAGTTCACATTTTTAAAGAATTGATAAAGCCCATCATTTTTGTTTGATTTTAAACAATCTTTGTCCAAAAAGTTCACCTTCAAAGACTCACAGGTTTCTCATTTCATAGTGACATTCCTGCACATTGGAATCACAAACATTGATCTCAAGTTATTTTTTTCAGGTGAGTAGATGCCTGGAACATCTGCCTTATGAGCAAAGGCTGAGAGAGCTGGGCATGTTCAGCCTGGAGAAGAGAAAGCTGAGGGGGGACCTGATCAGTGTCTTTAAATACCTCAAGGGAGGCAGTGAGGAGGAGGGGGCCGGCCTCTTTTCAGTGGTGGCCAGCAATAGGACTAGAGGAA
>JAVCKT010019089.1:0-28221 GCA_032273925.1 Rhynchotus rufescens | reverse complement strand
CGGGGCGGGGGCGGCCCCGGCGGGGACAAAACGGGGCCGCGGCGGCGGAGTCCAGCGGGGCTGCTGCCGCGTTCCCGGTCCCGGTCCGCGGGCCCCTGGCGAGCGGGGCGGCCGCCCGCCGTCGTCGCAGCGGCGGCCGCGGGTGAGTAGGCTCCGCGGCGCGGCCGCCTCGGCGGGCTTGGAGCCCGTGCGGCCGGCGGGGAGGCCCTGCCGCGCTCCTTCCCCGCGCGGAAACGGGGCGAATCCGCGCGGATTTGGCTGCGGGGTGACCCGCGGTCCCGCCTGGAGGAGTGGGGTTTGGGGGGCCCAGCACCCCCAGGGCACCGCTGCCCCTGCCTTGGTTCAGCGACGGCAGGAAGAACCACGCTGCTTTCCTTGCGCTTGGCTTACTCCTGCTGATCCATGGCTTCCTTTTTATTATTTTTATTTTTATTTTTTTTTTTTTCCTCCCTCTCCTCCCATTTTCCCTCCTTTCCACTCCCCGCGGGAGCAGAGCCCTCCCGGTGAGCCGGGGGTCCCGGAGGAGCCGCCGCCGCTGCCCGTCCCTCCGGCCCCACGGAGGAAGCGCTGCCTGTCACACATGCCCGCGGGCCCCGTCACGTGGGGACCGGGCGCAGCGGGCGCCGTGCCGCCCTCCCGCAGCCCGCCCGTGACCCGCTCCGGCGGCTGCGGCTCCCGGAGGTAACGGCGGGATGCGGCGCCGGATCCAGGTGCCCCCGGGATGGGCAGGAGGAAGCGGGCGCCCGTTCCGGGCCCGCTCGCCGCGGGCGCCCTTGGTTCATCGCTTCCACCGGGCGCTGGGCGGCACTGAGGCGAAGCGGGTGAACACCGAACGCGCCGCGGAGCCTCTGGGTGCAGAACCCGCCCTGGCGGGCGCTGGGGCTCTGACTCGGCTCCCGCGGGAGCGCCCAAGGTGTAATTTGATTTCAGGGAGCCCGCTGTCCTCGCCCCCGAGGCCTTTTTTGTGGGGCTGAGATGCCTGCCCGCTTGCTCTCGGTCGTCCTTTTTGTTCTTGTAAATCGCCCGTGTTTGCGGCTCGCCTTCGGTGGCTGCCCTGCTGCCCAGGCGAGTTTCTTCTGGGTACAAGTGGAGCGCAATTTCCTTCTTATTGCGACCGAGTGCCAGCGCTGCGGGTTTGCTCGCTGCTCCTCCTGCCCTTTCTGGCAGGGGCTGCCCAGATGACTTGAGGTAGCGCCAGGCAAGGACCCTCACCCCTTTAAAGCCCCAAAACTCCCTTAAAAACACAAACTGCAGGTTACGGCAGAGGAGCTTTCAGGAGGGCTTCTGCTCCTGTTTGGGATGTTGGGCAGCGCGAATGGCTTTGGCTCCGTGAGACTTTGATTGTTAAAGGTGGCATTTTTAAGCGCATTTGGAAAAGCTGCCCTCAGGGCTTTGAGAGAAAGGTGGCTACAGCTTAATTGGGGAGAGAAAAGTGCTTGGGGAAGATGGAGCAATTGGAAGACTTAAAGCAACCGATGACACCATTGGGAAGTGTTGGGAAGCAGAAGCTGGTCTGGATTTCTTCAGATGAAAAGAGTAGAGATCTCGGGAGCCCTCGGGTGAGGGCTCCATAACAGCAGCCTGAGAGCGGTGGCCGCAGGGATTCGGCTGTGCCGCTGTTGGCGCTGAGGGCCCGCGTTGCTGGGCACTGCGCTGGCCCTCGGGGGACGCAGGCGCCGCAGGATCCTTTCAATGCTCCTTTCTTTCTGCTGCTCTTTGCACCAGCCTAATAGATCAGCTGTTTGTGCCATGCCAAGCCCCACTCTGGCTTTAAAGCTCTCTTGCAAAGCCCAGCAAGCTCCTCACGCTGGGCCTGGCCGCTTGCAGCACCGTTGTTCCCTCTTAAACAACTTTGATTTTTGAGACCAAAACCACTTACTGCTCCAACTCGACGCCCTTCGCCCCTTCCTCCCCCGCTCCTCCTCACACACCCTGGTGCTGCGGCAGGGCATATTAGCGCTACGCAAGTGCCAAGCCCATCGTTACCTTTGCCGTGCTCGCCCTGACAGCGACGTGGCAGGTAGGAGGCAGTAGGAGGGATGTGGGAATGGTGACGGGGAATTTCCCTCCTGCACCCGGTCCTGTTTTGCTGGCTGCTGCTGCAAAGGCCAAAGGTGCTACAAAAACGAGCCCTGTAGGTGGGCTAGAGGCTTCTTGCTGGTTAACTTAATGGCAGGTGCCCTTTAGCAATAGCACAATTCCCAGTGCAAAGGAAAGAGAGGAAGGGAGGGGGAGATGGCCAAGGGGACGGGGAGGAGGTGGGAATGCTGCCGAGTGACTCCGAGGGGTTTGTCTGGCGAGAGCAGCGCACAAAGAGCGCGGCAGCCGGCTGAGCGGTGTGTCGCCCTGCATGTCCCCTGCTCCCCCTGCACGCGGGGGCTGGCAGAGCCCCAGTGAAGCCGCCTCCGGAGGCAGGGCGCAGCGGGGCGGGCAGGGCGCAGCGGGGCAGGCGCGGGTGCCCTGCTCCGCTGCTCCTCCCAGCAGAGGCTGCCCAGGAGCTTCCTGCTACGTTGTCTTACTGCTCAGGTGGAGGGATGAGGCTGAGCGCGCAGCTGCGCGGGGACGTTGAACCCGGGGTGAGGCGAACGCCGAGCTCGGTGTGATTTGTTTCTGCTGGGTGACCTGTGAGGAGAGAGCTCTTTCTGCACATCTACAACCATCTCAGTAAAACTTGCAGCTTTTTTTTTCCTCCCTGGTTTCATTATGCGCACGTAGTTTAGGGGCGGGGTGGGTTGTAGCGGGTGTTTCAGTTGCAGGACTGGACATGAAAGTGCTGAAGACAACTTGTTCCGCTCTGCAGCGCCAAGACATCCCCCAGCTTGAGACCGTGCTGGCCTTGGGGAGTTTCTTCTCTTTTCTGTGCGTGCTCATCGGTCAGAGGGGCTGTGAGAGGGCAGTGCTGCTTATGTGGGGTCCACAGGACAACCCTGTGGTCTGGAGCTCGCGGTCTGCCCATATGGCAGCTTTCGGGGAGGAAAGTGTGAGCAGACTGACAGGCTCCTGTTCACTCCTGTGCATGGAGTGAAATTTCTACCTTGTACCCAAATAAGTCCTGGTGATTCTGTTCTCTGCGTAGCCTGTTAATGAATTAACCTTGTATGTGTTTCTCTTCCTCTGCAGGTGAGGAAGGCAGAGGAGATGACCGTGACAAGCCGTGACATCCCACGGCCCTGAGCTGTGTGTTGCCTTGACCTTGGGAGGTCTCCAAAAGTGATGCCCAACATGAAGCTGCTGCGGAGACGCTACAGCCCGCTGAAAGTGGCCCTGGTGGGTGTCGTTTTTGTCATCTGCCTCTTCATCATGCAGAAGGATGTCGGGAGCAGAGACTCGAGTGAGGAGCCCTGGCTCAGAAACATTGTCAACGGGAAGGACCAAGTCATCGATCTGATGATGGGGGCAGTGAACAATATCCGAGACTCGATGCCGAAGCTTCAGATCCGGGCTCCCGTTCAGCAAGAGGCTCCTTCGCAGAGCACCAAGTCCTGCCTGCCTGGCTACTACACGGCTGCGGAGCTGAGGCCGCTCATGGAGCGGCCGCCCCAGGACCCCAACAGCCCCGGGGCTGATGGCAAAGCCTTCAAGAAGGAGCAGTGGAGCCCGGAGGAGAGCAAGGAGAAGGAGCGCGGCTACGAGAAGCACTGCTTCAACGCCTTCGCCAGCGACCGCATATCCCTGCAGCGAGCCCTGGGCCCCGACAGCCGCCCACCCGAGTAAGAGCCGTCCCACAAATGACCGTTGTGCCCATTTGTGGGTAGGGGATGGGCGCGGGCTGGGTCTCACTGGCAGCTGGGGAGGGTGCACGTGTTCAGGGTTTGCTCCCCTGGGGTCGTGTTGAGTAGGTGAAAAGGGGGCCTGAGGCATTGGGTGGTGGAAGCCGCAGGCGCAGCTGCAGGGCCCTGGCTCGGCTCGCGGCCCTGGCTGGGTTTTTCCCCTGCTTTAAGAGCAGCACGGGGGAAATTCAGCCCCCACCAGCTCTGCAGCCGTTGTGCTCGGCGCGTTATCGCCTGTGTCCGGCAGACCACGAATGACGCATCTCCTGCGCCCTGGCATGCGAGGCACAGAGGGCTCGTGGGGCAGCCCGAGGCAGGGGCCGCAGGCCTCCTGACTGAAACCTACAGAGGAGAGAAAACAGCCCCTGTTGTTCATCGGGTGCCGTGGGGACGAGCGGCAGGAGAGCCACCTTGGTGGTGCCTGAGTGGTGGGAAGGAATCGCTGGCCTGGGAGTTCTGTGCACCCCCGTCTGGCACCAGGAGTGCATGGGGCAAGAGCTGGTTTTCTGCCTTTCCTTCCCCCTTGCTTTCAGACTCCCTTTTCCATCTCCTTGGAGCCAAGGGCTCGGTTGGAATCACAGCACACTGAACCATGCGAGGGCTCTGCATGTCCATGCTGACCTGCTGCAGACCCTGCTGCTGCGGCATCCGGGCAGCCCCCCTGCTTCCCTCCATCTTTTATTCCAGCCCCTCTACCATAATCTTACTTTTTATTTTCTTAGCCGAGTGGAACAGCTTGAGACTAGGGTAAGTGGTGTGGGGGGAAGGAAACAGCCTAAACTTGAGAGACTTCATCACCTTCCCCATGGCCTCCGGTGAGGGGCTGCAGGATTAGAGCGTGGCCCCAACCCCTGCTGGGCGGGGAGGCTTTGGAAGGGGCTCCCGGTGAGGGGAAAAAAGGCTTGAATAGGAGCTGGGAAGGCAGCCCCGCATCGCAGCCTGTCCCCCCCGCGCCGCCAGGCAATTATCCGTGCCTAGCAGGTGTAGCTGTGACAAAGGAGGGACACCAGGGCTGGGAAGTGAGGCAGGGGCAGGAATGTTATTCAGTGGGCCGAGGTGGGGGCAGAGGTACAAACCAGTGTAAATGAAAGCGCCCAAAGCGGCGGCGGGAGGGCGGCGATTGTGCGGCCGCCGTGCGGAACGCTGCCCCTTTTGATGTGCGCCAGGAGGCAGCAGCCACGGGGAGGCCAGGGGGAGGCTGGGCCTGGACAGCCTCCTTTGCGCTCTGGTGCCGGTCTCGGCTCTGGCGTGGTGGACCGGCCTCGGTCTTGCCACTCGGGCCCAGTGCTGCCAGCTCCTGGGGCAGATGTGGGTCTGGACGTGTGACTCTCCCCGGTTCATATAGCTGCCCAGCTCAGGGAAAATCAGCGCAGTCCAGCACATATCAGGCACCAGTGGGGATGTGGGTCCTGGCATGAGCTCTGGCTGAAGGTTTATGCCTCGTTCAGGCCCATGGTTTGCTGAGTCAGCCTTTTCTCGCCTCTGCCAGGTGCATCGACCAGAAGTTCAAGCGCTGCCCGCCGCTGCCCACCACCAGCGTGGTCATCGTCTTCCACAATGAGGCCTGGTCCACACTGCTGCGCACGGTCTACAGCGTCCTGCATGCCTCGCCCGCCGTGCTCCTCCGCGAGATCATCCTCGTGGATGACGCCAGCACCGATGGTGAGCACGGCTGGCTTGGGGGTCACCCCCACACCTGCGATGGCCCTTCCTAATCAGCTACCTGGAGTTGCAGGAGCATGTCCTGGTTTTTCTTTCTTTCTATGTTGTTTCTAATGCGGCTCGTGAGTGAGCTCACGCACCGGGCCCCCCTCATGCATGTTGTAAACAGAGCACCCAGACTCTCCACCTCCGTAAATGACTCGCTTCTCCACTCCACTGCAATTTGGCCACCCAAATTAGTTCCAGTGAGGCTAAGCTAATGACATGGTTCATTGTCAGGGCTGCCTGGAGCAGGGTGTTGGAGACAATCATCTTTACTCTCGCTCCATCCCTACACCCTCCAGCAGCAGAGGTCTGGGAGAAGCAAAAACTTCCATGCGTGGGAGAGGGGAAATATCTGTCCTCAGGTGGTGGCAGATGGATGTCCTTTGGGTTGGGCCACCTGCAACCCACTGTTGTGGGCCAAGAAGTCCCCAAGCTTTTCCTAGGGCAGAGCTGTACTGAGCTAAGCTCCCACACCGAATGCTCCTCCTTGCTTTTTGCACAAAGCAGATCCTATTTTCCCCCCCTAACAAGGAGCCCTTCTGAAAGAACCCTGCCTCCTCGGCTCCTGCAAACGTGTCCCCCATGTGTGGCTTTGCTGTGACACTGGGCAGCTCTGCGGCAGTTCAGCGACCCTTATTGTGCTGCCGCTTTGTGGCGGCTGACGAGGGGAGGAGGGATGGCCCCTCCGTCCTCCGGCTACCGGGGGGTTGTCTTGTATTATTCCCATGCTGAATGGACTCTGCTGCTTTTCTTTCTTTCTTTAAATAGGTCCCCAAACCATGGTCAAGTGCTGGCTCTGCTCGCCTCGCTTCCCTGTGCGCATGGGCTGGTGGCCGCGGTTACGGTGCAAGGGGCTGCACGGGGAGAGGTTTCCAGCTGCAGGCAACCTGCTGGAGCAGAAATGAGGCAGAGAACAGAATGTGAATGAGGGATGGAGCAGGAGGGCAGCCCTGGCAGCCATTGCCTTTTGACCTCAAAGAGAGGGTGCCTTTACCCCTCTCGGCTCTGTGCCCACTTGGCACGGCCGTGCTTGGAAGCTGGGGTGTCCCTTTGGAGCCGGGTACTGCAGGAAAGGCAATTTGGTCCTTCCTCACATGGAAGGATACTCTTCTATACAGTATCTCCTTCCTTTCATTAAAGCACAAGCCATCTTCTCTAAGGACACAGCGCAGAGCTGCATGCAACCAGACTCTCTGCATCCGTCTTGCCATTTCAGGGAGCTTTTGGCCAGCAGGTTGTGGCCTGACAGTCAGGCAGTTCCTCTGTGTGTGCCAAAAACAGGCAGAGAGGTCCCAATAACCCGCCCAGGGCAGGAACAGCAGGAGCGTCGTCTTGGATAGATGCTGGAGCAGCTTTTGGAGAAAGATGTTTGAAAAGCTGCCAGCTTCTTGGATCTTGGTAGACAGGAGGGAATCCGGTTGGGAGCTATGGAGCCAGGAGCACTGGGGTTTGGCCGATTCTGCCAGACTGGGCACGATAGCAGGGATTTGTCCCTTGTCTTCCTGCAAGCATTGCTCCTGCTGCTGCAGGAAAGCTCTTCTTGTGGGTGCTTGCTGGAAACAGGCAAGACTTCAGGTCTCTGAGTGAGATGTGAGTCTACAGCACATGGTTTCTGGATTTTTTTCAGCCTGTTCCCCTTTGTTTTGGCCTTTCCCCTCCCTGGCTTTTGGTTTAGGAGCATCTAAATGAGAGGAGGGGTGCTCTGATTTCCCCCTTCTCTGTGCTGTCAGGTCTGAAATCTGCCTTATCTCTCCCTTGGTGACCCCTCGTCTGCTTGGTTGGTGAAGTTTTAACCACAGGTCAAGAGGCTTTTTCACCCAGTCCTTCCTCTAATCCCAGCTAATCTCTCTTTGATGCGGAGCGGGCGGGAGGGATTAGAGCCACCAAAAAGCTCCATGGGGTTGTTTCCAAGCCCCGCTCTCTTTTAGTAATTAAAAACCTCTTTCATGTGTGGGGAATGGGAGGCTCTGCCCAGGCCAGATGTGCAGCCGGGGGGAGAGCCAGCAGGCCTGGGGAAGTGCCTTGATTCTCAGCTTTACAGAGCAAGCTGGTTAATCCTGGTAATTTCAGTGTTTCTGAGGGCTTATCTCTCTGCCAGCACCATTTCCTCTCTGCAAGGGGAGGCTGCTTGGAGGACCCAGTATGGGGTTCCCCTATGGCTTATTTAAAAGGTTATAGAAGTGGAAATATGCCCTGTGCAATATATATAAACCCAGAATGATATAACCAGCAGATACAGTGAGGGAACGCTTCTGTCAATCGGAGCTGGGGGGGCTTTGCTCTTCCATTCCCCTTCCTTTCCTGTGTGTCTCTGCAGAGCCTAGTGCATGGGGAGGATGGAGGAAACGGATGATGCAGGGCTTCATCCTGCTCCTGTTTCTGCTCTCCCTTCCCTGAATCCTGTTCCCTGTCTTGTCTCTAGACTACTTGAAGGATGAGCTGGATCGCTACGTGAAGCAGCTGCAGATCGTGAGGGTCGTGCGGCAGAAGGAGAGGAAAGGGCTGATCACAGCGCGGCTGCTCGGGGCCAGCGTGGCGAGCGGAGAGGTGCTCACCTTCCTGGATGCGCACTGTGAGTGCTGCCCTCCCACACGCAGCTCGCAGCGTCACGGGGGAGGTGGGGTGAGATCTTGGCCCTTGGGGTTCAGGAATGTGAAGGCAGCAGCCAGAGGCCTCCCCCTGCATGTGGCATAGTGCTCACAGGTGTGAGACAACCCACAGAGCTGCCCCAGGCTTCCCAAGTGACCTCCCAGCACAGGAGAGCTTGGGTTGTACTGGTGAGTGCTGTGTGTACAACCCTGGTGTCTCCTTCCCCGTCCCTGCAGGCGAGTGCTTCCACGGCTGGCTGGAGCCCCTGCTGTCCCGCATCGCAGAGGAGCCCACAGCAGTCGTGAGCCCCGACATCACCACCATCGACCTCAACACTTTCGAGTTCTCCAGGCCTGTCCAGTACGGCAAGCAGCACAGCCGGGGCAACTTTGACTGGAGCCTGACATTTGGCTGGGAAGCCATCCCACTCCGGGAGAAGCAGCGGAGGAAGGATGAGACCTTCCCCATCAAGTAAGTGTTTGAGGCAGTATCAGTGTCCTCTTTGGCACAATGTCTGTGTCTTCATGAGAGCGAAGAGCCCTAGTGTCCTGTTGGCAGCTGCCAATACTGTTAGCAGATGCTCGTTGAGTTCCTGGGCCAACTTTAAGCCATTTTTGCTCCTTTTCCAAAGCTCCCTTTCCAGGAGAGCTTTGCCCAAGGGACACTTGGGTTAGAAGACCTCAAAGAACTTCCTCTTGCCCTGCAACTGCCTTGCAGGGTACCCAGGAGGAGATGCTCAAACCAAGGTCAGAGTGAGGGGCTGGCAGAGGGGAAACATCTGTTTTGGGATAGTGAATGTAGAGCAGAAACATTCTTCTTTTCTAAATGGAGCCCTTAATTACCTTGGGCTCCAGACAGATCTTCATTCTTGCAAAGTCTCTTGTGAAGGGTTTAATCACTGCCTTATCCCTTTTGCATTTCATCTGGGAAGCTTGGTCGCCTGGGCCCCGGGTAGGTGCTTGAGATGGCAAAGGAGGTAAAAGATGTTGCCTGCAGGGCAGACTGAACAGAAGAACCTTCTGCTGCCTCTGTTCTGCATGGAGAAAAACCTGGAATGTACATAAATCCTTTCTGAGGAGAGGGAATATCCCTGCTAAGGCTTGAGCTACAGGAGCACTGGTGGGTTCCAGGAGGGGCAGCATTGTCTCTCCCTTAGCTACCACCTTCTGCTGCTGTGGGATGTTCATCGGGGTCTTGCCTTGGTGCTGGATTCCAGAAGGATGAGGTTGGAGTGCACAGCACGCGCAGGGAGCTGCTGGGCTGTGACCGGGCCTCATCTCTGGGGCTGGGGGCTGCAGCTCCTCGGCTGAGCTTGCCTGGTGGCTGTGGGAGAGGCTACTCTCTGGGGCAGGGATTTGCACTGCTTGGGAATTCGTGCTCCTTGCCTGGGCTTAGCCTGTTGGATCTTTGCTCCAGCAGGATCCTGCAGACCAGCCATGCTGGGCATGCAGGGAGGGATGCAGCCACTGGTGTGAGACCAGCGTGCGTGCAGTTACACCAGCAAGGAGGGCAAACGCATCAAATCGCTTGCGGTCTCCGGTGGGCAAGAGGATTGTGGCTCTCAGCTGGCTCTGCCTTGTCCCTTTGTGGAGTTTTTTCTTGCAGAAGGGCTATAAGGAAGGAGAGTCACGGTGAAGTCTTCCCCAAGGTGCCAGGGATGCTTACGGGCAGCTACGCTGCAGGTTGGCAAGTGGAGAGGCCAGTTCCTGTCACTCAAATACTGTCCTTGCCCCTTTGCTCCAGTCTTCCTGCTCCCCCCAGCAGCAGGAGTATGGGGGAATGGGGTGGGGGTCAAAGCAACCCAGCAAACGAAACTCCAGGGGTTGGTTTATCCTCCAATTGGGTCTCTGTTCATTCATGGTGCAATTGTTTAATTTTTTTTTTCCTCCCCTCTGGGGAAGGGGCAGGATGACTTAGTTCCCCTTCCAGAGACCAAAAGGTCCCCTGGATCTGTGTCTTGGTTCACAGGGCTAGGAAGTGAGGCACTGCAGATAAGTGGGAGGTTGGAAGAGATGTTAGAGCCTTTTCCAGGGCATGTCCCGCTGACAGCGGCAACCAAGAGCCTAGTGCTTCTGCTAAGACATTGCATCAAAAGCATGGTGCCCTGTGGCAGGCTGGCAGCAGCTGGCAAAAACCAGGAGATGGTTTGGAGAAGCTCTGCGTAAGCTGCCTCTCGATGCCTTGGCACCTTCCTCCTGGTACTCGGGAGAAGAGGCTTTTCCCTCTGGGCCTTTCTGAGCGGCTGCTGTGGGTGACCATTGCCCCTTGATAAACCAAACAACCTCGTGTTCCCAAAGGGAGAAACTCGGCATGGTGTTTGGCCCTTTCTGCATCCTGTCTTTGGCCTGGAGCACAGCTCTCCTTTGTGGAAAGGTCAGACGGGAGATGTTTCTGTCCCAATAAAGATCCCTTTTTTGCCAAAGGCTGCTAGTTTGGC
Organism: Rhynchotus rufescens; assembly: GCA_032273925.1. Lineage (NCBI taxonomy): Eukaryota > Metazoa > Chordata > Aves > Tinamiformes > Tinamidae > Rhynchotus > Rhynchotus rufescens. The sequence continues at coordinate 17,718 of JAVCKT010019089.1, read as the reverse complement.
TCCAAACAGCATCTAATCTCTCTCCGCAGGAACACAGCAGCTCAGTGAGTCCTTTTTTCTTTTCCTTGAATAAAAGCAAGTTTCTGTTCCAACCTTCCTTTTCCAAAGATCAGATGGAACAGATTATAAAAGCAAGAGGAGTGAATAGGGTGCCTAGTCACTGAGCTAATCTCTGCCTTTCTCTTCTGCTATAGGTTTTCAGTAATAATATCCAAGTTTCACTCTTCCAAATGAGGAGCAGCCAGGAGGCCTCTTGGCAGCTTGGTGCCTGCCATAGATTTCTTTGACTTCTCTGTCCTCTCGTGGCCACATTCAGTGACTTCTGAGCAGCTCTGTCCTCACAGCATCCTTTTCAACAAGGCCTAGGGCAGTAGGGCTCTCTGTTTTGGAAATGGAGGATCTAACTGCTCCATAAAATTTGCAGAGCTCCTGGCATCATCTTTATACTCTGTTTCCACCTCTTCCTAGGTCACCAACCTTTGCTGGTGGGCTCTTCGCAATTTCCAGGTCCTACTTTGAGTATATTGGCTCTTACGATGATCAGATGGAGATCTGGGGAGGAGAGAATGTGGAAATGTCCTTCAGGGTAAGAGCAGTGTTTCATTTAAAAAAAAAAAAAAAAAAAAAAAAAAAAAAAAAACCCCACACTTCAGGAAAATCCCTTATTTGGGAGCTCTGGTTGTATGTAAAGGGCTCCTGAGGTCCCCAAGCTCCAGATGGGATCAATGGAGCCAAAATTCCATGTGCAAAATTCCTCCGTGCCGAGGTGTGGAAGCACCACCATGGCCAGGGAGGCCCTTCCCCAGCTCAGGCACCAGGTCCTTGGCTCCCTGCAGGTCTGGCAGTGCGGTGGCCAGCTCGAGATCATCCCCTGCTCCGTTGTCGGACACGTCTTCCGCTCCAAGAGCCCTCACACCTTCCCCAAGGGGACGCAGGTGATTTCCAGGAACCAGGTTCGCTTGGCCGAGGTCTGGATGGACGACTACAAGGAGATCTTCTACAGAAGAAATCAGCAGGCCTCGCAGATGGCCAGAGAGGTACCTCACCCTTCTCTAGGGTATCAACAGCGTTTCCTTGGTGGAGGGGAGCACCAGGGTGTGCTCTGCAACACGTGGCATCTTGGGATCCTGTCCCAAAGGCTGCATCCTGCAGGGAACCTAGATCCTGAGTAGCTCAGCAGGTTTACACTGCAGGGGGATGGCAAGTGCAGGTGGAAGATATTGCTAAATATTCACGTGTGTATGTGCGTATATATATCTTAACATTGCCTTAACATTTTCCGGTAGGGAAATACAGCTTGCTCACAACATCCAAGCACTTTGAGGGGATATGAATTTACTTGGGTAACATAATGTTTCAGCTTTCTTTGTAAGCGACAGAGTCTGAGATTACTTGCATGGGCCAGATATTGTCTTGCAAGACTCTTACTATAGCTAGGACCAAGGCAGATATTAAGACACGAGCTTGATTTTTTTTTTAACAGGGTGGTGGATGACCAAGCTGGGAGGGGCTGTTTGCTGAGCCCTGGCTCTGGGTTTTCATGCTAGCTTTGGAGATTAGTTTAATTTTCTCACGTGACTTTGTTGATAGAAAACGTATGGTGACATTACAGAACGGCGCAGGCTGAGGGAGCAGCTACACTGCAAGAACTTCACCTGGTACCTAGAAACCATCTATCCAGAGATGTTCATCCCTGACTTGGCTCCAACGTTTTATGGAGCAGTAAGTATGTGGGAGACCACAGCTTGCTCTGCCAGCCCTTTGGGCTCAGTCCTGCTCTAGAAATAAGCCTTGGCAGAGAGGTCCCCAGTAGACTGGGCTTTGCTTTTGGCCTTAAACCAGCAAAGAGGAGCGTGGTGGCAGAGATCCTGTCTTTCCAGTTCACCTGAGGTGCTGGTGAGCAGCATCTTTCACCAGCTGATGAGATTCTTTGGGGCTCTGTCTGACAGCACAAGGCAAGGCCAAGCACTGGAATCCAGCAGAGCTGGTTTGGGGCAAGTTGCAGGGGCCCTAAGGGGATGTCACACTAGGTAGGCTAAAACTGGCAAAACAAGCAAAACCTTGGGGGAGTTTGGGGAGCCTTCATGCTGTCAGCTCTGGACATTACCCTGCACAAGATAGGACTTAAAAATCTATTAGATGGAATTTTCCTGTACAGGAGGACCAAGCAGAGGAGGGTGAGCTGGATGATCTGGGGATAGTTGGCATTTGCTTCGATGCATCTTAACTCCTGCATAGCTCTGTAAGCTGCAAAGGGCAGCGATTTGCCCGAGATCACGTGCAGACCTGGGATGAGGAGGATGGGTTTGGATCCCAGCTCTCCAAGCGCAGGGCGAGCAGCTCCCAGCGCCAGCCCGACCACCATGGACACAGACCGCTGGCTCTGTCCCCACTTGTCTTTGCTCCTTGGCAGCCTGCGGAGGAGGGAGCTACAGCAGAGAGCCCTTCCCTTGACCCCGTGACAGCCGAGCTGTGCGCGCACAGCCCTTCTCCCCTGTGACAATGTTGTGAAACCAGTTTGCAGAGATGCAAAATGCATTTAGACTTTTTCAGTAAAGCCCCACAGTGGCTCCAGTCCAGCTCTTAATGCAGCTCTGCTTCACCAAACTTTGTCAAGCAGCTCAACTTTAGGCTTAAATGAATTGCACAAGCAATTGATTGTAGGAAGGCAGCTGGTGTGACGAGGAGGTGCTGGCAGAGGTGTTGTTCACATCCTGGAAACGGTGAGAGACCCGGACCCAGGGCTTAGTGCAAGGAACGTGTTTGTACAGTGATATTCAGGTGTCCTGTGAACCCAGCACCCAACTCTGGTCCCCGCCCAAGCAGATGACGAGGCCTGAGCAAAAGGGACCCTAGACCTGAGTCCTCTGCTCCCGATTCTTCCCCACAGATAAAAAACGAGGGGACAAAGAGCTGCCTGGATGTCGGGGAAAACAACCACGGTGGGAAACCGCTCATCATGTACCCGTGCCACGGGATGGGAGGCAACCAGGTAGGCACCTCATGTTGCTGGTCAGAACTTGAATAGCGCTTTTATCTCTGGCAATTTGCATCAGTTATTACTTCCCCTTTCAAACTCCTTGTGGTTTTTTCCCAAAATTTTTACTGGGGCATGGAAATTCAGGGCTGCAGCCAGGCTGGCCACATGCTTGGGGTGGCATCAGTGTGAAACCCGCTCTCCACTCTCCTATTGCAGTATTTTGAGTACACGACCCAGAGGGACCTACGGCACAACATTGGCAAGCAGCTCTGCCTGCGCTCCGCCTTTGGGCCTGTGGAACTGGGCGACTGCCAGTACAAAGGGAAGAACACGCGGGTGCCCCCGAACGAGGAGTGGGACCTGACGCAGGTAAGGAGGGCAGAGCCGGCACCCACGGCCTGACCTCTCCCACTGCGACACCTCGGAGGGAATTTCTATGCAGGAGAATCTCTAAAAGCGGGGAGAGGAGCCAGGGACCCTTCTCTGCTCTCTGCCTTTTCCCCAGCTTGTAAGTCTTCATGCAAAACTGGGTGCACCCGATCGCACGGAGGTGCAAGCGGAGTGCTGTCTTTATCTTTTGCTAGGACCGTCTGATTAAAAACACAGCCTCCAACATGTGCTTGTCAGCGAGGGGAAAGCACCCACTGATGGCTCCCTGCAACGCGCTCGATTCCCATCAGCAGTGGTTCTTTACCTAGGAGCAGAGTGGTGCCGCTGAGACAGCAAGCCCTGGCGATCCCAAACTGCACTCAGGAAACCAGAATCCAAAATCCAAAACTTTCTCCCTTCTTTAGGGTTTCTTTCTTCCTCTTTAATTTAAAAGAAGCAAAAGCCTTAAATATGCTGCAGTTCACACTTGTCTTGAATTCAGTCCTGTGCCTTTTGAGGGATCAAATGTTGGAATATCCAGAGAAGATTGTTTTGTGGTCTCACTCCTTTTCTGAAGCAAAGCAAGAAAAAAGGGAACAAAAAGGGGGAAAAAACTCCCACTTGCAGCCAAGTGTCACATCTAGAACTCATCCAAAGCCCAAGTGCCTGGACCTGGCTGTGCCAGAGCAACTCGGGGACAAGTGGCCCTAGTTGCTTGACCTCAGTACAACCCAGGGAACAGATTTTGACCAGCAATTACCTGAGGGGCTTGAAAAGAAGACAGCAGCAATGGCTGGAAACAGCCAGCTGCTTGTCCTTCCCTACAGGTACCTGCTCAACAAACTCCACAGAAAGCAGCTCTGTGAGTTTTAAAATCCTGTCATGCCGCCCCACAATGTCACCGCTGCCCTGCATGTGAAACTCATCCAGGAAACTCCTGCCAGCAGGATGGGGAGCACGAGCTGTTTGCGCTGCAAACAGAGGGACTGGCCATAAGCCTGGCCCAGCACAAGCAGTGAATCAGCGTTTGACTTGGCCCTTGCACGGGCCAGGCCCATGAGCAGCCAGTGCCAACGGCAACGCCGCCACAGCGGGTAAAGGGCCGAAGTCACCATGTCCAGGAAGCACCAGGAGGTGCAGGACGACTCCAAGGACAGTGACGAGCCAGGATCCAGCTTGTCCCCACTGTGGCCCTGCGAGCTCCTCCTTTCCAGGAAGGGAAAGTGCTTAGGGCTGCCCTGAGCCTGGCCGCCTTGGATTTTGGGCTTGGTTTTGGAGCGGGTCGATTACGTTTTAATTGTTTTTCTTTTGATGGGGTTCTGTTTGTCCTTTTATTGATTTAAAAGACACTGAGCGCTGCTTGGACTGGTACGAGGGGACCTGCCACTCCCCGTGACCCAAATTTGGGCCATCTATGAGAGCAGTGGAGTCAGCACTCGTGTTCTGGCTCTCACCTTGGCCAGGACTGGCAGCCACCAGTGTCTTCCAGGGCCTCGAGGAGCCTGACTGTGAAACCTCCTCTTTTTTCTCTATTTGTTTAAACCTGACTACTATAGTTTACACTATTTTGTTTGCAAGTCTTTCCCCCCCACCACCTCTCTATTTTGTTTAGTTTTTTGTGGGGGTGGGAGGGAAGGAACACACTTCCTGGAAGTGGGAAGATTTTGTCTTTGCATACATGGAATAAAGAGATGCTCTATTTTACAAACATTCCTGTTCCACCTGTGCTTCCTTGGCCGCTTCTCTGCTGCCCTGGTTTTTTGGGCATCATAGTGTAAGGTGAAAAGCTGCTAGCTGTGCCCCAAAATGTTCCACAGAGGCACTGAACACCACAAGCATGTGCTTGGGGCAGGCAGTCCTCAAATCCAGACTGTTCCGAGGCCAAAAGGAGGATATCTGGGGAACTCTGCTTCCCCAGGGAAGTTGGTGCCGTGGCACCTATGGGTGCCTCTTCCTCCGAGCACCCTAATGTGACTGTGTCACCCTGGGAAGTCCCTCGGGCCCTTTGCACCTGCTCCCAGCGCAGCTGTTCAAGCCTGTGACCAGGCAGCCTCTCGAGCCACGCCGGGAGATAAGAGCAGAAACGCAGCAGGTGCCTCTTACCCAAGTGGCGGCTGTTTTTCTTTCCTTGATTAATATTTCCTCCTCCTTTTTTTCCAGGGGAGTGGATAACTCATCCTCACCACCACTGCTGGTGCCACAGGGTCCTGCGAGGCGATGGAGCCTGGGAGCAGCAGCCCAAGTGCTGTGAATAGCCCTGCCGAAAAGGCAAAATTCTTAAAAAAAAAAAAAAAAAAGTCCTTGCTGAAAAGGCAAGCGGGGGATTTCTGCTCTGAGCTGACACCAGGTCAAAAACGTCTATATTTCTCTTAAGCTCCACAATGTCATATTTTGCCCAGGTGCCTGCTCCTGGTTCCAGAATCGACTTTGCTGCAGGGCTTTTTTGGAGGAATTAAACATTTCCTTCCACTTTTGCCTTGACCCGTTGCACCAAAGCCCTCCGAGCTGCCCAGAGCTGCAGATTTGGCACAAGGGGCTGCAGCACCTGCAGGGCAGAGGGAACCTGCGCTGCCCGCAGACAATGTCATGGTTTAAAATGGGGCCAAAACCCTGTTTGCTCTTTTAACTATGTGGCCTTTTTTAGGCACATCATTTCTGCACTGGCCTTCGGAGCAGTGTGTGCTTTGGAAGAGCCACCAAGGCTACTCGCTCCGGCCACATCAGCTGCTTTTCTTCCCATCCCGCCTTCCCCATCCCCTTTAAAGCCCAGACAGCCCCAGCCACGGGGTCCTTGCAGCCAGCGGAGAGGTGACCTGACCCGGCACGATGCTGCGGATCCTGCTTCTGGCCACCTTTGTCCTCTGCGGTGAGCAGCAGCAAGCCCCGAGTGAAGCCAGCCTGCTCTGGTGCTTCCCACAGAATGGAGCAAGGATTTGAGGATTTCTGGAGCCAATTTCCAAGCCCTTGCGCTCTTTAGTTGCTGAATCTAGTTGCAATTTATTTCTCTGTTCTTTTTTTCTGGTTGCTCTTGCTTGCTAAGGATACACAAGCAGCTCCAGCTGGGCAGGTCCTGGTTTCTCCAGGCTTTTTCCCAGCCCCACGGAGCCCTCTTCCCTCCTCTTTCCCACAGGACACTGCTCGGAGCAGCTGCCGGACGGGGCGCAGCGCGTGGTCGGCGGCACCGAAGCGAGCTCGCACGCGTGGCCATCGCAGGTGGGGGCCGCGGCGCAGCTCCCGCGGCCGCTCCGTGGGGGAAGCCGGAGCGGGGCCGAGCGCGTCGCCTCCCGCAGCCGGCCGGCGTCCCCACGGCGCGTGTCGCCCGCAGATCTCGCTGCAATACTCCTCCGGCGGCAGCTGGTACCACACCTGCGGCGGCTCCCTCATCCGCCAGCAATGGGTGCTGACGGCTGCCCACTGCGTCGACAGGTCCGTGGCACCAACACGCCGCCCTTATCCCTTGCTGGAATTGGCCGAGAGTGGAAAAGCCCTCAGCCTTTTCCAAAGGGCAATCCCAGCCAGGAATGTCCGCTCAAGCCCTTTCCTGACCCTCCGCTGAAGGGTTGCAAGGAACTTCCTTGGGATTTTCCGTCCTGAGGATTTTCTGTCCTGTTCCTCCCCGGTGATGATGATGCCGGAGCTCTTCCCCCACTGCTTCTCCGCTTCCTCTGCAGTAACCTGAACTTCCGCGTGGTGGCCGGTGATCACAACATCTACCAGAGTGAGGGCACCGAGCAGGTCTTCAGCGTCAGCCAGATCGTCATCCATCCCTTCTGGAACAGGAACAATGTGGCTGCAGGGTAACCATGGGGCTCAATTTGGAGGGGGAGAGAAGGGAATGTCACCTCTCCGAGGCCAACACCCCCGAGGGATCCTGCTCCAGCAGGATCCTCGCCAAATCCCTGTTTTTCTCTTCCGGCAGCTACGACATCGCGCTGCTCCGGCTCTCCGGCCAGGCCAGCCTCAACAGCTACGTGAAGCTGGCGGTGCTGCCCCAGGAGGGGTCCATCCTGGCCAACAACTACCCCTGCTACATCTCCGGCTGGGGCCGGACCCAGAGTAGGTGCCAGGGGCCTTTTGTCCGGGTTCTCCTCTCGTTGGGAAGCTCTGGGAGTTCCTCGGATGGTTTCTAAAGCCCTGCGAGGGGCGGGCAGGCTGGTGCAGGCTGGCGCTGAGGATCCTCAGGAGGCTCAGAGCAGGTTCGGGGGGTGTTCAGCACAGAAGGGGCGTTCGCGGGTGTTTGCGTCAGTGGGACGGGCGCCGGCGGCACTCGTGGGTGTCCCTGCGCTGACGCCGCTCCGGGCCGCAGCCAACGGGGCCCTCTCGAGCGTCCTGCTGCAGGCCTACCTGCCCGTCGTGAGCTACCAGACCTGCTCCAGCTCCAGCTACTGGGGCTCCACGGTGAAGAACACCATGGTGTGCGCCGGCGGCGACGGCGTGCGCGCCGGCTGCCAGGTACGGCCCCGCGCGTCCCGTGGGAGCTCCCGGCGGCCGCGGCCTCCCTGCTGACGGCGCCGCTCCCCGCAGGGCGACTCGGGCGGCCCCCTGCACTGCGCCGTCAACGGCGTCTACCAGGTCCACGGCGTCACCAGCTTCGTCTCCAGCGCGGGCTGCAACGTGCGCAACAAACCCACCGTGTTCACCCGCGTCTCCGCTTACATCTCCTGGATAAACAGCGTAAGGCCGGGCCTGGGAGCTGCCCAGGCTGCAGAATGTCCCTTTGTGCCCTGCTGCAGCCGGGCTGCCCCTGGCACAGCCTCACACACGCCTTCCTCCTCCTCCTCCAGGTCATTGGAAACTGAGAGGATTGGAGAAGCAGCAGGAACCAGGCACCGTGTTGCCATGTGTCCCTTGGGAGCCTTTGGCCTCCACTCTTGTGCCAATAAACCTCTTCCCTGTGTCACGGTGCTGCTGCACGTTCTCTCACTGGGCCTTTCGTCCCAGTGCTTTTGTAGGCACTATTGGGAGCAAAGCCTTCCCCCTGCACCATGCACTGGCCTCTCCCACCTGCAGCACATCCTCATCCACCTCCCTCCTCTGCCTCGCCGAGGGCAGCGGTTGCAAAGGGCATTTGTGAAATGCAAAGGGGGAAACTCCCCCTGTGCCTGGCCCTTTATTTTCCAACAGTCAGTTACCTCCAAAGAACGTGGAAGAGGCCTGAGCCAGTGGAGGTTGCAGCCTCTCGGGTGCTGCCAAACCCACCCTGGGCCAAACACCCTGGAATCGCCCCCGATAGCAAAATCCCTGCTTGGAGCCCTGCCGGAACTGGGTGCTTGTCCCGGGTGGGGTGGCCCGGGCACGGGGCGCGCGGCGGATGCGGCACCCGGCGCCTTGCAGCGACTTCCTGCAGCAGCGAAGGCAAAACCGCGAGCCGAGGCCGCGCGCGCGGCATCAGCGCGGCCCCCGCGGCGCCAACGCGGCCATGGCCGAGGGCAAGAGCAGCGGCGCGGGGCTCTTCGCCAAGCAGGTGCAGAAGCACTTCAGCCGCGCGCAGGAGAAGGTAACGGCCCCCGCGCCCGCCTTTGGTGGGGGGGTTGCCCTTATTTCCTCGCCAGGGAGCAGGGCAGGCAGGTGCCGCCCGTGGGAAGGCGGCTGCGAGAGGGGCGGGTTGCGAAATGAGGGTTGCAAAATGGGGCGAGGGGCTGGGGACAGCCCCCCTGGGTTCCCTGGCATCCTCCCGGGTGGCCCCACTCGGGCACTTCGGGCATTTCTGCCTTTGCACCAAGACCCAAGATGAGTCCAATTCTCAAAAGGCCTACAGACTTCTGCAAGGCCCCCACAGCGGTCTCTAAAAGCAGGGTTTTGGCCCCAAATGGGCTCCGGCCACCAGCTGCCCCCAGCGGAGGGTCCAAACCACCCACCCGGGCTGCGGCAAGTGGGGAGAAAAGGGTGGAAGTGGTCGGAAACGGGGCAATTCGGGGCTGTGTGGGGACTTTGCTGCTTCTCCTGGTGCCGGAAGGGCTGGTGAGGAGGGGCCAGGCAGCCAAATTGGGCTTTTCTGGGGCTGTATCGGCCCTGTCCCAGCTGCTTCCTGGGGATAATGTGCCTGGATGCATCGCAGCATCCCTCAGCATCCGCTGCCGTCCCCACAGGCCACCACGGTGCCAAGAGTGGGGATGCAGCCAGCGGGTCACGGGCAAGGAGTTACACTCGATCGGCTCCCAAACTGCCCCCGCTTACCCCCAAAAAGCGGGGGAAAACTCTCTAAACCCAAAGCCCTGGGGGTGTTTCCCAGGCTGCAGAGGCCTGGTGCACTCAGGGCACCCGCAGCAGCTGTTTCCTCCGCCAGGTTTTGCAGAAACTGGGCAAAACGGTGGAGACGAGAGACGAGCAGTTCGAGCAGAGCGCCTACAACTTCCAGCAGCAGCAGGTGGGACAGGGACACCCGAGGGGACAGGGACACGCAAGTTCCCCCGCTGCCGCCCTGAGCCCCTGCGTCGCTTTGCAGAGCGAAGGCCACAAGCTCTACAAGGACCTCAAAGCCTTCCTGGGTGCCGTGAAAGGTGCGGGGACCCCGTGCAAAATCCCAGGGTGGAAAACCACAAAGACAGGGCAATGGGGCAGCTTTACCGGCTTTTCCCATTTTTTTCCCAATCTCGGCAGAATAAATTGGTCGCTTTTCCCGCTATTCTTGCACCCCACAGTGATGCACGAGAGCTCCAGGAAGGTGGCGGAAACCCTGCAGGAGATCTACAGCGCCGACTGGGCCGGGCACGAGGAGCTCAGAGCCATTGCCGAGGTGACACCCGGGTCCCCTCGTGGGATCAGCGGGAAAGGAGCCCGCAGAGCCCCCTGGCACCCTCCCATCCTGCTCTTTCCCTCCTTTCCCAGAGCAACGACCTGCTGTGGGATGACTACGAGGCGAAGCTGGATGACCAGGCACTGCGGCTCATGGAGAATTACCTGGCTCAGTTCGGGGAGATTAAGGTAGCCCTGTTGGCAAACGAGGCTGAGGCCACTGTGGCAGCTGCCAACTGCGTCCCACGGTGGCCCATTCCCATGGTGGCTGAATTCAGGTCCTGCACGGGCCAGGTCAGTGACCAGGCTCCTGTCACTGGGTCCCTGCGCTGCCTGGTAGCCCCACAGTAGCCTCAGGGTGGCCAGGTCCTGCAGTGGCTGGAGCTAGGTCCCTTGGTGACAAGTCCCAGAGTGGCCAATGGCCGTTTGGGCCGGTGGCCGGTTCTGTGCAGGCTGGGGCTGGTGGCCACGGTGGCCGCCCCTCGGCAGCCGCTCGCCCCCCAGGAGCGCATGGCCAAGCGCGGCCGCAAGCTGGTCGACTACGACAGCGCCCGGCACCACCTGGAAGCTCTGCAAAGCGCCAAGAAGAAGGACGAGGCCAAGATCGCCAAGGTGGGCATGGGGGACACACCACCCCAGTGTCCCGGTGCCACCTCCGTGGTCCCCGCACTGTCCCCAGGGTCCGCAGGTCACTCCTTGCCTCCCCTTCCACCCGCAGGCAGAGGAGGAGTTCGGGAGAGCCCAGAGCATCTTTGAGGAGCTCAACAGGGACCTGCGTGAGGAGCTGCCCTTGCTCTACAGCAGGTACCAGCCCCGGCCACCACGGCCCCGGCCGGACGGTGTCCCCTTGCGCTTGGGGCCGGAGCCGGGTGGGATGAGCCGGGAGCATCGGCTCAGCACCCAGCCCCGCATCCCCATCCCGCAGCCGCGTCGCCTGCTACGTGAGCGTCTTCCAGAACATCTCCAACCTCCGCGACGTCTTCTACAAGGAGATGAGCAAGGTGCTCGTGCTGCAGGCTCCACGACCAGCACGGGAGCGTGGGGTCGATCCCTGGCGCTGGCAGGAAAAGCTGGCGGCAGGAAAGCGGGGAGATGGGATTTCCTCACCCGGCAGCTTTCCGGGCGTGGATGAGCTGCTTGTTTTTAACCAAATCCCACCCAGCCCCAGCACTCGTTATCACATTAAAGGTTGGAAATGGGAAAGGAAAACGCACTGGGAGCAAGGGATGTGCACAGCCGGGGCAGAAACTCGCTCCCTGGGTTGGCTCTGCTGCCAGAGGCTGCTCAAAGGGAATTTTTAATGTTTTATGCTGTTTTTTTCCCACTTTCCAGCTGAACCGTGATCTCTACGAGGTGATGAGCAAGCTGGAGCAGCAGCATTCCAGCAAAGTCTTCATCATCAAGGGTGTTCCCGGGTAAAGGGCGGCCAGGGGGTGTCCAAGTGGCCGGGACGGGCGACCCGGAATCACCCACATGGTGCCAGTGTCACCAACCTGGCCCCATCCTCCCTGTGCAGCAACCGGCGCTCGCTCATCATCTCCTCGCCCGTAAGTCCCTCCCCGGCTGCCGGCATCTTCCCGGAGCCAATGCCGAAGTCAGAGTCAGTGTCAGAGCCAGAACCCGTCCTGGAGTCCGTGCCAGACGTGTCCGTCTCCCCCGAGCCTGAATTGGAGCCATTGGAGCCTCCTGTGGAAGCGGAGCCGCTGCCGGCAGCCTCCTCCATCCCAGCCATCTCCAATGGCCTGTCGGAGCCGGAGGCTTCGGAGCCCACTGGAACTGGGCTGGACGAGCCGGGAAGCACCGAGGATGTTGCTGCATCCCTGGCAGCGCAGATCGTGTCCGAGGCGCTGGCCACGGTGGCGGGAAGCGCCGAAGCGACTCCAACTCCAGCTGCGGAGCTTGCCGACGGAGGGGACGCAGTCCCGGAGAGCAGTGACTCCGGAGAGAGCGGAGAGGAGCTGGAGCCCTCCTGGAACCTGGCAGAAACCCAGGTGAGATGGAGCTGGGAGCAGGACCGAAGTGATGCCCCACGAGCGCTCCGGGGAGCAGAGGTGCTTGGAGATGAGCCAGGCCCTAGGCAGGAGACTAGGCCCGAGGCCGAGGCCAAGCCTGCTGCCAGCTCTGCCCTCACCCGCTCTCCCTTCCCAGCAGTGCGACTTGGCCGAGGCGCTGGAGCCAGACGGGAACCGGGAGCCTGTGGACCCTCCGGACACGGCCGAGCCCCTCGGCTCCACATGAGCCCGTGTTCTGGAAGAGCAGGAGCCGCCAGGAAGCAGGCGCTTATGGAGCCACACGCAGATAACCCCGTTTGAGTGTAACTGTGCAACCCCTCTCACGTTGAAATAAAAGCAGACATTGCCCCCCAAAAAATACAGATGGAAAAACACCAAATTCCTGGGCTGGGACCCAAAGTGGGAGGGGGGTTGCAGGGCAGAAAGCAAGAAAAAGAGGCACAATGGGGGATCTCTCCGGCCTGCGGCTGCTCCCGTCCATGGCATTGGCACCGAGGCAGCTGTGGAGCATTGGAGCGGCCATGGGGCTCCTGGCAGGAAGGGGTTAACGGGGAGGAAGCGCCTGGATTTTACAGTCGGGCCAAACTGGAAAGGTGAGGCAGGAAGGGGAGCCGCCTTCCCGGCGCACCGCACGGGACCGGAGCGCGCGGAGCCGGCGCCGCAGAGCCAGGTACGTTTGGGCTCGCTGAGAGCCGGGCTCACCTACAGGGAAAAGGCAACATGAGGAGGTGGAAAACCCAGTGCTGTGCGGAAACGGCTGGAAAAAATACGTGGATGGAGCGAGTGGAAAGGCAGGAGTGAAGCCGTGGGCACCCAGTTTCCAGGGGCATCGCGGCAGGAAGTGAAAGGGCTGCCGGCAAAGCCAGAAAAGGAGCCAACATTGGCAGGACACAAAGAGCAGGAGCGAGAAGGGCAGCAGGTTGGGCTTCTGCTCCCGGGAGCCAGGATTGGGGCCGGACACTGCAAGGGAGAGGCCTTGGCCGCAGGACGGTGTTGGAGCAGCTTCCTAAGTGATGTAGAGGACAAAACCAAAGAAGATCATTACCTTTTCCTTCTTTTCTTTTCCTTTACTTTTCCCTTCATTTATTCTGCCCGGGGCCGAGCCAGCACCGAGCGGGCCAGGGAAGCAGGCGCAGGCGGCGCTGCAGGAGCCAGGATCTCGCACACACCCCGGGCGCTCCTGGGTGCCTCCGCGGCCTCGGAGCAGCTCGTGCTGGTGCTGGAGCACCCAGGGCACCCGGAGCGCGCGGCTCCGCGGCCTCCCCGCCCGGCCCGCACGCGGTGCCGCCGCTGCCCTGGCGCTTCCCGGGATGCGGCTGCTCCTCTGACATCTAGCGGTGCCTCCGCGGAGCCGCTGAGTCACCGGAGCGGCCGCGGGGCCACGGCCGGAGCGGCCGCGGGGCCACCGCAGCCTTCGGGGGCACCGGAGGCCGGGCAGGCGCCTTGACGGCCTCTCCGCTTCTCCGCCAGGATCCGTCCCGCGAGGCCGCCGTCCCGCGAGGCCGCCGGCCGATGCCATGGAGGGAGCAGGTAGGGCCGCCCGCCCGGTGCCGGTACCACGCGCGGCACCGCCGCCGCCTCACAGCCCCGCATCCCCGCAGCACCCACGACGCCACCGCTGCGCAAGGGCGCCGCGCCGCCGCCGCCGCTGCCGCCGCTGCACGAGGACGCCAACACGGCCGTCATCGCAGGTAGGGCCCGGCGAGGCGCGCGCCGCCCGCCCACCCGCGCCATCCCCAGCGCCGCGCTCTGCCCTCGCAGTGGTCATCGCGCTCGTGTTCCTGACGCTGCTCGCGGCGCTCGCCGTCATCGCCGTCTACCTCTACAAGAACCAGGGCAGCTACCTCACCTACGAGCAGCCGGCGGGCGGGCCCGACGCCGCCGTGCCCACGGAGGACACCGCGGGCAGGGAGAAGGAGGAGTATTTCATCTAGCGCGCGGGGACGGACGCCGCCAGCCGCTCTCGGGGTCCCCGAGCTTTTATTTGTCCCCTCTTAATTTATTAAGGCTGTTCTCAAAGGGAAACAAGGCGCCCGGCGTTGCCTCCGACCTGGCCGCGCGCAAGCCGCTCGCTCCCAGCCTGTCTCCCTGCTCCGGTGCTTCCTGAGATAACCCTGGCCTCGATTCCCTGCTGTTCTTCCAGACCGCCACGGTGCTGCCGCTCAGGACAAGGGTAATTAGCCCGGCTAATTGCAGGGCAACGCCGAGGGGTTCCGCGCACGGCCCCGGTTCCTCCTTCGAGCGCGCCGCCAAAAAGGAGGAAGGAACAAAGATGTGAAGCAAGTCCCAGGCTCGCGGCGGCCAAGGAGCCGAGGGGGGTGCTCTGAGGCCTAATACAAATTTGCTGCTGTATTCAAATTTTCAAAATAGTCTTTATTTCTACTTTTTTTTTTAGTATAAAAAAATCCACAAGTTAAGTGCACCACAGTGTATACAGAGAGAGACATAATGCTGAACTTCCTTAACAGTCAGTCGTACGGTTAAACGCAACATATACAAGACATGGATTTTCATTAAACTGAAACCTCAAGATAAAATAGATTCGAATCTCCTATTTCTCATCATTAAACAAAAAAATAAAAGCCAAAACATTGAGGATCCCTGAAATATTCTTCATTACCCGACTAAGACTTCATTCTCGCCCGGTTGCTTTTGAAGTTCGCATTCATAAACCAAGCCCTAAGCCAAGCTTGCCTCTGCGCGCCGACCGGGTGCTCCACACCCTCGTGCAGATGGGAACCAGCCTCTCTGGTTGAACAGGAGCCTTAAGGAGGTTTTTGGTGTCAAGACACCAGGTTGTTTTTAAAAAGAAAAAAAAAAAAAACCCAAATTTCGTTTATTAAGCGTCGCTAGTTAGCATTTAATGAAACGCTCAAACATGAGTCGCGTTGTGTTTCTGGCACCAAAGCATGGCTTTGATTAGAGCTAATGTGCAAAGAAATCCAAGGTTACTTGGAAGTGTATTAAAAAATAAGAAGAATAATCCAATGCCTGGCAATAGCTGCGCAGCCTCCTGGAGGAGCGGCCGGATCAACGCGAGGCCGGCGAGCGCTTCCCAGGCTCGGGAAGGTTTCGGAGGCTGCCGGTCTGGATGGGAGCTCCGTGGGATGGAGCTTCGCAAGGCAGGGGATTCGCTGCCCTCCCGGAGCCGGGGTTTGGGAGCCGGCATCGCTCCAGCGGGACGACGTCCGTCTCCCGCGGCCGCCTCCCGTCCCGGGACAGAGTTCGGGGGCTGCTCCGCGCGCCGCAGAGGGCAGCGCCCCGCGGGTCTCATCTGCGCCTTCAGGTTAATATGGACTAAAGCGGTTACGGTGTGAGAAGTGCTGACAGCGTGAGATGTCTGTCCTGACACAAATGTAGCCCCCCCTCGATTTCGTGTGTCTCCCCCCCACCCCGGCCCCTTCCTCCTTCACCAGATGGTGTAGCCGCCGTCTGAGCCGCCCAGGAAGAAGCTGCCCTTGCGCTGCGTCACCACCACGTTGGCTCCCTGCATCACGGCCAGCTGGGCGCCGTTGGGGGGACAGCCGGGCGGCGGGGGCTGCAAGAGATGGAGGGGATGAGGCGGGAGGACGGAGAACCGCCGCACGCCGTCGCTTCCTCTTCCCCGTCCGCCGCTTCCTGAGCCCGTCGAGGGCAGGAGCCAGGGGCGCTCTCTGCTCACAACACGGGCAACCCCATTTCCACGGGCACGAGTGGGACAGGCAGCCAGGACCTCCTGCAGCTCCAGTGCCAGTAACCACCGTGCTTCCCAGCGATCCAACAGGTAGAAAACCCCTTTTCCCTTGGAAACCTCTGCGTGTTTTCTCCCCCATTCCCACCAGCGACCCTCCGGAACGGAAGCTCGCGGGGCTCCGAGGACGGGTTTGTACTTACAGGGATACTGGCTGTGCCACCAGCCCCAAATCGGGCTCCGGGGTCGAAGCCGCCTTCGACGAGCACCGTGGAGCCCGGCGGGTAGACGGGACCCACCGGGTAATAGGCCATGGGCACCGAAGAGCCGATGGGCCCCACGGCCACCGACTGCGCCACGGGCAGGAACATCGAAGCGCCCGGATACGCCGCGGACATCGTGGGAACGGTGGCAGCTCCCAGGGGCACGAAGCTGGGGCGGTAGAGCTGGGAGAGAGGCCAACACGAGCGAGTTGAGGGGTTTATTGCCCCCCGCGCCCTCTGCGCTCGCTCGCAAAGCGCTAGCCGGAGACGGACTTTTGCCCTTCCGTGTGCATAAAGTCCTCCCGTATCCCGAGTGCCTAAAAGGACATTTTCCCTCACTGCTGCTATGTGGAGAACTGCTACAAGGTGTATTTTGAACCAAGAGATTGGCTAAATTTATCGTCTCGACTCAGGAAGCACTGGATGGTGTTTGAGACTCCAAGCGCACAAGGCAGAGCTCCAGTGAGCGAACTTGGTGACCAGCTGCTGCCCGGTGACACAAAGCAAGCGATATGGGTTAAAAAGAGAAAAAAAAAAAAAAAAGGGGCACCTAGAAACTCAGCCGAAGATTTTCTCTTTGAAGGGTGCCCAGAATGAAACAAAGCCGGGAGAAGATTCCCGCGTACCTCGGAATAAGCCGGGGGGGCGTCCGTGTAGGGCGGCGGCTGGGGCAGCGGCAGGGTCTGCGGGAACACGGCCGGGGTGCCCGGGGACTGCACCGGGTAGGGCGGCTGCACCGGGTACTGCCCTGCGGGGAGCAGAGGGCTGAGCGGAGCGGGGAGCGCTCGGCCGAGCGGCGCGGGAGCTAATTAGCACTGCTAATTAGCGGTCATTAGGTCCCGCTATGCACTGGGGACGAACGCGGCTGGGTTCCCACGGCGGGAAGGGGCAGGATGCCGCGAACCGAGCGCGCTGGAGCAGGGGCTGCCGCCAGCGCCGCTCCCCGCGGGCCGGTTCTGGTGCTGCTGCTCCGGGACGGAAGCCCCCGCGCGCGGGAGGGTCGCGGGGCCCAGCTGGAGAGCAACCGGTTCGGGTGCCCAAATGTCCCCCCCCCACCCCGGGAAAGGGACAGTGGGTGTCTCTGGGTGACACCCCCAGTGTCACCCAGGGGTTCCCTGGTCCCAGCCCCACCTACACCCTTGGGGGGTCCCCCTATGTCACCCCAGGGTGTCTCCCCTCTCCAGGTCCCCCTACCCCAACCAGGGTCACTGCTGTCACCCAGGGGATGCCTCTGCCCTCCTTACACCATTGGGGGGGTCCCCTCGGTCACCCAGGGGTGTCCCCCACCCCGATACCCCCCTGTTCCCCAGGCTCTCCTCCAGGCCCCCTGACTCCTTGTGTCATGCCGGGGGTCCCCTATGCCACTCGGGGATCCCCCTAGCCATAATGGGAACCCTAATGGCCCCCAGGGGTCACGCTACGTCACGCAGGGCCCCCCCCCCACGGCAGAGGAGTTCCCCACTCCACTGCCCTCTGACGTCACCCCCCCGCACCCATCGGGGGTCTCTCCCACACGTCACAGAGGGGTGGGGTTTTCCCCATACGTCACACGTGGGGAGGGGGCGTGAGGGGGTTCCCCCTCCCGGGGCAGCCATGGCAACGCGCGCGCCCCCCCGTCCCGCTCCCCATTGGCCGAGCGGTGCCCGCGCGCCCCCGGCCCGGCCGTGACGTCACGATCCTTAAAGGCGC
>JAVCKT010019085.1:0-17153 GCA_032273925.1 Rhynchotus rufescens | reverse complement strand
GTTTCATACCACCACTGCTCCTCTGGAGTCCTGCTAGTGTCCTGTTATCAGAACCAGGATTGTTTCCTTTTGATCCTCTGTGGGTAAGGGTGGATTTGCTGCATCTTAGCAAGTTATTTGCTGATGATGATGACACTGAAGCTTGGAGCAGAGACCAGACAAGCAAAGTGACTGAGTAGTCCAGAATTGTTCCCCAAATTTTAGGGCAAAGTCCAAGGCTGTCGTGTTGGGCTGCATCTGAAAATTGCCATAGCGAACTCCACCCCTTCAGGGCTCCATCCCAATAAACACAGTGAGATGATGAATGTCAGGTATATTTAATACGTGGGCAGTGCATTTCCCATTGTGTATCAGGTTCTCACAGGGCCTGTAAGAGTTTTAAGGTCTGTCTTTTTTTGTGTGTGTTTCCATCCATTTTTCTGAAATAAACCTTTAATTTTAATGTCAGCTGATTTCATGTGAGATGAATTTCTGTTTAAGTCCAAACACTGTGACTTCTGTAGATAAATTTTACAACACTCAAAACACAGTTAATAGTAGTAGGGGTGGTGGGGAAAGTAATTTTACAATGCTATTGCAGCATTTTTTTCCCATTCTTAAAACACTATTGTAAGCATTTTTTTTTAACCACTTATCTGTCTTTAGAAAATTGCTGGAGCATTTCCACATGCTTAACCTTACTGCTAGAAACATTTGTCATATCACTAACCAGTGTTAGAATTAAATGACTTTTCTGTGTGTTGTGTAAGCTGTTTTAAATAGCAGTGGTATCAGTAAGCCACAAGTTTGGTATAAAGGTACACAGAGCTGTGAGTTTCCATTCTCAAAATTTTCATGTTTGAGGCCGGTGAGGAAATACCCCCTTGGAGCTCGTATTTTCATACAACTCTACAAATATTGGTATTTAGCATCTTCTGTGACATATATCTTAGCAGTCAATGCATTTCTTAAAAGTTGAGGACTTGACACAATTACAGATGAAAGCTCTGTCAGGAAGAAGAACCTGCTGTACTGGCTGAGCAGATTTAAACAAGCAGCTCTGTTTGTACAAGCCTATAAGGGACGGTTGGATGATGCAATCTGTGCCTCTCATGAAGCATCCTTATATTTCTCTCGGCTGCAAGACAAGCAGGTGGTGTTCTTTTTATCAGATCTTTTTTCCATACACATCTTAGTTTTCAGACTTCCATGGGAGAAATGATTTTTCTACAAAAGGTATTGATCTCTGGTGAGAATCTGGTGTTGGTTGTTTGACCACCAACCAAGTGTTTCTTGACTTTACAGCATGGTAATGGTAGTGCATTTATAGCTTCCTTCTCGTGCTTTTGTTAATTATTCCTCATATCCAAGTGGCAACAATTGAAATTTAACACAGACATTTTCCGGAATATAGCTTAAAATAAACAGAATGTTAAAGCAAAGCAGATTTTCTAAATGTGCTTTTTAAGGTATATTCCTCAAGCATTTTGCATGTAAAAGTGGTAATATGAAACCTTTGAAGTGGTAGTGGTTCTGGTAAGCTCACGATGTCTTAGCTTCTGGAGAGAACATTGTGTTGCCAGCGTGGATGTCCCGCATCTGCAAGTTCGCAGTTTTGCTGAAGTGACAAGAGCTTTCCTTCTTGGTTCTTATTCCTTTGTGATAAGAAATTTGATTGAAAGAAGGCAGCATAGAGGAATGTTACAAGTTTCCCTCTGTAGAGGCTTTAGGAATAACACTTATATTGCTTTGGGGCTCCAGAAGAGATTAGGCTGCTGAGAAAAGTCTTTTAAGTGTTATAATTTTGCTCAACTCAGTAAACAGGTTTGTGTGTATATTACAGAGCCTGACCCTAGTAGTGGTAAAAACAGATATGCAATGTACAACAGTGTCTTTCAGAGGAGTTCAAAATCAAAACTGTTTTTAGTATTTATATTGAATTCTGGAGTAAGAATAAAAATCGATCTTCAGCAAGGCAAATGAAACAGCTGAGCAAATTTTCTTCAGAGTTTATTTTGGGTATCCAGAGCAGGTAGTTAACTGTACTGGTACTGCAGAAAACACCTATCAAAGAGAATCTTAATGCAGCTCTGTTCTCTCTTATTGACTGTGTTTGAGTCACATAGCCCATAAGAGATTAGTCTTGGTTTGAGAAGGCAGCTTGTCTGCGAGCTGAGCTTTTGGTCACTGACCCAGCTACCTGCAGTTGGAGCTGCCAGACAGGCAGCTGTAACACAGTTCCTGGCTTTTGTCCCTCCATGGGTGAGGTGCAAGGCTTGTCAGGTCCACATAGCTGATCTGTTCAGCCTAAGTGAGGAACACCGTGACCCAGAACAGGATAACAAATACAGCTTGAAACCAAGAGCTTGCGGACATGGTATTATTCTAAAATGCAGTCATTTAATATCACACAGCAAACCAAACTGTGTTCCTTCTCTTCTTCCTCTTCCTCCCTGCTTCCCTCTAATTGCAGCGCTTTCTTTTGATCTGACCGAATCAAGACCATTGACAAGAATCAATAGGAATGATTGCTATTATTTTGAACAATAGAGGTTTGTTTACTGCTATCCCTAGCAGTCTAAAAGTCTGTTTCTGTGCTCCTTAGAGTTCTGTTACTTCCACCATTGTTGTGAGGGTGATCATGTTTCCGTCCCTCCCATCAAGTCATAAGCTGTCTTGATTTTTTTTTTTTTTTTTATTTCCAGCCTCATCATTTCTTGCATAAAAACAAATCCTCCTACTGCCATTTTAAGTATGAATGATTACAGCAAACAGGATTTGACCTGTTTTCAACCTAGTTGCAGCCAAATATTACTAAAACTCGTATTTCACATATTGCCTCAGAGGCCAAAAAAAAAAAAAAAAAGACTACCAGAACTGAGTAAAATAAGATTTTCTTTTTGCATTTTCAGACTATCTGAAAGAACAAGTGCTCCTCTAATGAATTTTATGAAGCATTTTATTTAGTAAAACTATTACTAAATAAGTGTTGTAACTTTTTTTTTAATTAGGATCCATACTATAGATTTAATGATGTGATGTACAGATGGATCTCACTGGATAACTGGACTTACAGCAGGACATTCAAAACTCCTTTTGATGTCAGGTAAGCATTAAGTGTCTAAAATGATTCTGTGCCATCTTGCATGCAGAATTGCTTGTTTATGCATCAGTCCAGAATATTTCTGTGTGTAATAAAATACACAAAAATATGCACCTGTAAAGACAGTATATGCTAAAAGACAGCATGCTGTCTTGTAGTATGCTAATATGCTAAAAGACAGTATAGCAGTTGCTTTTTCCCATTTTTTTCCTTTGAAAAATGATTTATGAATTTCAGACTGAGAGTAATAATTAAATTAATTGAAAGCTAGCCCATCTGATAGTTGGTGGGTATGTGAACATGCTGCGTTGCAGACGAGCCATTTCAGGTGTCATCTTCACTTAATTATTTAAAAATGTTATGTAGCTACACAAAGTCAAACATTCTGGAGATCGAGATGATCACTACTGAAGATAACAGGGATGTGTATATGTTTTCTATGTATTGTTAACTCAAGATACTTTTAACAGTTTTACACATATGTCATCTTCTGTAGAAAGTGGCAAAAAGTGAATTTGGTTTTTGAGGGAGTGGATACAGTAGCAGAAATCCTGATCAACAATATCACTATTGGCAGAACAGACAACATGTTCAACAGATATGTAAGTAATACATTTATATCTGAAGGTACTGCTGTTTTTCTGTCAAAGCCTTTTTGTGCCAGAGACTTTCAGTTTATTCAAGTAGACATGAGAATAGGTACTAGCATTTAGGAAGTGTTGACCTGAGAAGTGTGTAAGTAGTCAGGTAACTAGCTGCTGGAAAGCACAGTGTACTTAGCTTTCCAGGAGCGTTCTTAGTAAGAAGACCAGTGCAAAAGGATCAGTTCAGCTAATAACGTAAATCTTACTTCTTGGGATCTGTCACAGATCCAGGCAAACATAACCCTATATCTGTTATATTAGCTCTAAATCTGCTTCTTAATAGATATTAGAATGGTTTGCATATGAATATTGAAATGAAAAAGTATGTGGAGCAAAGCCTTCATACAGGTTACCATGCTTTTTTCTTATATAGGGTTTAAAATTTTAATGTTTGGATTTTAATAATGTTGTCTGGCGTCTTTGGGCTTAACCTATGTCAACATGAGAGTATTCATTGTAGAATGGTCTCGAGAAACCAATTTTATAGCTTTAATATTTAAAATGATTCTGCATACTGGTAGAAGGGGAAATCCCTGCTTTTCTCCCATAAAGGAATAGTTAAAGGTGGACTGTCTTCTATTTGTCAGGTGAGTAACCTAGTCACAAAAGAAATCTGGTTTCTTTATGCCTGGTATTTAACCACTCCAGTAGGTTTCACTGCAGATATGCCTGACAGCCCAACAGAGACGAGTGACCTGGATTCTGACACCTGGGTCTATGTGACCTAAGACAAGTCACTTACGTTCTCTCTGGCTTAGTTTTGCTATTTGTGAAATTTCATTTGGTTCTCATAGAATAACAACTATTTAATATTTGAAAGCTATTTAAACTTTGCCAGTGGCAGGCTCTGTAGAATAGTGTAGTAGTGTTGTGTGTGTTTTTTTTTTTTTTTTAAACCCTTATTTCTGCAACTTCATTTCATGTCAGATCATAACAGTTCATGAAATGGCCTTTAGTGCAGAACCGGAGTTCAATGTATTAGATGAGTCTGGGCTTGCTCTGATCCAGGCACCTATATTGTTCTTTTGTTCCACATAAGTACCTCTTCAGGAAAGTCTCTGTGAAGGCTCCTGTGGAGGATGTTGTTTACTTGGCAGTTTTCTGTTGTCTCTTGCAGAGGTGAGATCTACTCTAGCAGAGTAATGCTAGAAGGGTGTTCACAAGGTGGGACAAGTGCCAAGACTTAGACTGTCATGAATCAGCAGTTTAGAGAAGAAATGGATATTAGCCATTGGAACTCCATTGTCCTGATAGCACAGGAAAATCCAGACATTCATCCCTCCACGCAGTTGTGCTGAGGAGATCTTGTGAGTCAGTGAGGAAGCTCCCAAATGCTTTGTTTGATGCTGACATGGAAAGTGTATCTATGCATTTTAGGGATGGGTGCTGACATGGAAAGTGTATCTATGCATTTTAGGGATGGGAATGCAGAGAGGGTGAAATACGCGTTTGCAGCGCTTGTGGAAAAGGCAGCTCCAGCCTCTGTGATAGCTGGCAGCTTTCTGAATGGCAACAAAACATGTTTCTAAAGATTCAGATGACTTCTGCGTGAGGAAGAAACGTAAAGTATCTGCTGCCATTCCCATCTTTAAAGCAGTTCCATGTGCAAGCGAAGAGCTGCAGCCTGTGGTGGAGGCTAAGAATGGGCAAAGTGCTTTGCCCAGAAATCTTCTCATATCCACAGTCTTTGTGTACGTGATCTTTTTTTCTTCATTTTAAGAAGGTGTCTTTTTGCTTTCCTCCCAGACCTGAGCCCGATGAGGCTGAAGTTCAAATGCTTTTGAATAATATCTGTATGATATTAAAATCCAGTTTCAGTGATTATAGATTTCATAAATAAATACCAGAACTATAATGACTTTGTTTTCTTTTCTTGACCTAGAGCTTTGATATTACTCACATTATTAAGGAGGTCAATTTTGTTGAAGTCCGTTTCTTATCAGCCATTTCATATGCAGCAGAGCAGAGCAGATGCTACAAGGAATACAGAGTCCCCCCGGCGTGCCCTCCACCTGTGCAGAAAGGAGAGTGCCATGCTAATTTCATCAGAAAGGTAGGGGCGGAGTTGTTTCTCTCTTGCTTGAGGCTTGGAACAAGTCACCATGTGCTGTTCTTACAGCTGTATTCTGAAACCTGCAGTGTCACTGTTACTAGTTGAACATACTTTTCATTCCAACTCTGTTCTAATGCCACTCCAAGAAACCTGTAATCCAGCATGCTGCTAATGCAAGAGGCACAACAAGGTCAGGCCAAGGATATCTAGGTGATAAGAATGTTTAAGAGCCTGTATTTGTCAAGGTGTCAGCGAGAAGACTTGCTGCTAGGAAAGCAGGATAGCAGAGGGAAATGTGTAATCATTATATTTTGATGCACTGGGCAGGTTTAGCAATCTGTACTGACAGTAGAGGTCACTGTTAGAAATACCAGAGAGTATTGCCAAGACAAAAAAATCTCAGCCAAGTAGCTTTGTGAGTTTCTGCCATTGCTCGTGTGCTGTGCTGTTTATACTGGGCAGTTCTGGCGTGTCCTGAGGAGTGTTACCTAACAGGGCCTATTCTTGTCTTATTACGGTGTCGTGTTGTTACAAGTACACATGCAGTAAAAGAAATAGTGTAATATACAATGAGTAAAGCTTGGAAACTCTGAATTAACCTTGCTTCACTGCTGTTAAAAGTAAGTCTATGTAGGGTATCATTTGTGTAGCATCTCACATTTTTGAAATCTTTGCAGCAATTGGAAACAGTGGATCAGTAACCTTATTGAAAATCTCTTTTTCTTCTTTTTTTTTTCTCTTTGTGTTTGTCACCATTTGCATGCCTTTCTTTTGGTCTTTTTAAGAAAGTCATTTGAAGCCTCCTCAAAAATGACTAGAATCCTTTTAATACAACACTAAATCTAATTTCCTTTAGATTTTAAGAGGGGTAGATTTTGTGTTAGCTTGGAAGCATTCTTCAGGATTAGTGTGCTGTCTTTATTACTACATGATGCTTTTATTTCTACTGCATTTTAGAGAGTTGTTCAGTTCTGAATCCATTTGCTGTCTCCACCATATTTCTTAGAAATCGGGACAGGGAGAAACTTGAAAGGAAGATGGCACTTGAACAGCTGTAGTCTTATTTATAGAGTGAAAATGGCCAGGAATGATTTTTATTCTTTACTGAGCCGTACTTTTAAACCTGTAAGAAAGTGTCTTAGTGCTTTACCTCAGAGGAACTGATTGACTGCAAGGAAGCTGCCTCAGATATATCCAAAAACATTTTTCATATGAAGCAGAATGTGACAACAGCAGAGATGGTACATTCAAAAGTAAACAAATTGGCCTGGACATTTCTAAGGTAAGCTAGGAGCTTACAAGCTTAAAGTAGTGGAGAGCTATTTACACATCTGAAGTTCAGTATTAAATGCAGCAAACATACAAGTCGTAGTACAATACAAGCCTTTCACTAGTAATGTAATTTAATGATACAAGTGTATTTTTCTCATGACATATTATTTCTGATTGTGCAATATTATTAATAAAGCTTGACAGTCTGTTACTGATAAACTTGTTTATTTTTTTATAAAGGGAAAGTTATTTCCAATCTGGGTTGTTTTCTAAGAATGTATTGTCCTTGTTCTTACACTTGAAATAGATACAGTACTTGCTTCCTGGAAGGTTCTTTTGCAACTTGATAGGCAGGCAGGCCTGCTGGGATAGGCCAGATTTGTGCAATGTGGTTTGCCAAAATTAGTATGCCTAGGTTGTAAGTTATTAGTTGCTAAATTTAGAACTGTAGGTCACTGTACAAGACTTCGAGGAGATCTGTTGTGTTTGCTTTGGGGGCTGGGGCTGCGTGAAGTGTGGAGGGCAGCTGCATAGATGTCTTCAAGGGAGCTTGTTAGCTACAAGTCTGACCTGGTTTAAAAAAACAACTAAATGGGAGGCAGCGTAGGGGCTGCTCTGATCAGATTCTGTTGGTTATTCTAATGTTAGAACCAGATCTAAGCTTTGTTTTTTTTTAGCCATGGATTTGTTCCCTTTGCTTTTGTATGGGGAAAACCTAAAAAGGAAGAAACTCTGTATATGACTGAACTGTACAAATGCACCCGACAAATACACATATCTTTTTCCTTTTTTTAATCTGTAATGTTACTGCAAAAATTACAGGGTAAAACATTTCATAGGTCCCTTTGATTTTTAATTTGATATATATTTTTAATTGTGATTAGTATTTGTAACCATCAGTTTGCTGCTTATTTTGTCTTTTTGGTATAAAGTACTGTCTTTAAAGCTAAAATAATTCAGAGCTAATCTGAGAGTAACCTGCCTAGTTTTTTTTCTTCTTCTCTTTTTAACCTTTTTTTATTTAAAGGTTGAGGTAGGATGGTGTTTTGGTTTCTTGCTAATATTAAATTCTGATAGGTATGAATATTTCATACAAATTTGTATTTTTAACATATGTGCCAGCAGAATTTTAGTGAAGGAGTAATAGGAAAAAATCAGTAGGCTATCTTGAGTTGGTAGAAATTAGGAGGGGGAAAAAAAATCTTGCTTTGAGTCAATGGCATTATTTTGTTTCTACATAGCAAATCATTTTTACTTTTGAAACAGCAGGGATTTCTGTGTGAAAACTGGGCAACTGTAATATCATTCTGTATTGCAGGAGCAATGTTCCTTTAGCTGGGACTGGGGCCCTTCTTTTCCCACTCAAGGAATTTGGAAAGATGTTAGGATCGAGGCCTATAACCATTACCACTTGATTTACTTCACTTTGACTCCCTTCTTTGGTAAGCTATATACATTTCTTTTTTTTATTGTTGTTTCACCCTTGGAATATAGACCATTTTATTGTTAGGCTCAATTAACTTCCATTTAGGAAAGATGTTGTGTTTTTACAACTGTATATATAGTGCTTACCACAACACACCCATTTAGGTCTTGAGACAGTGCTTCAGTATAAGCAGTGGTGATGAGAATTGTTTATTTTTTTTTCTCTTGAAGAACCCGGAACAACTGCATAAATTTAGCTGTGGTATAACTTAAGTTTGCCCTTATTCCTCTGCTTAGGACATTTTTATTATTTTTATATTTTACTGGCATGAGTTTTCACGAGGACTCCCAATAAATGTCTCTCTCTTGTCTCATCTCCACTGAAAACAAAGGCAAAATTGTTAGGAGAATTTAGTCACTTACTGGAAAAACAAATACATTGTGAGCAGAGTTTCAAGAGCCCTGAGTTTTCAGGACTCAACATGAAGTTTGAGACAGAAGTGCAGCCAGACTATGCAAGAATAATTTGCTAAGTCTGCAATTCAAGAGGACAGCCTCTTTGCATTCCTGCTCCTTTACTTACCTAACCAGTTTCTTCCTCTGCTGTGGGCTTTTTATGTTCGTCTCCTTTGTCCTTCTGATCTTGCAGCCAAGCAAAAATAAAAATAGTTAATTTTTTGTTGAAACTCTCTGTAATGTGTCCTCTACTAGACCACTTACATACTTGCTTTTGCCACATCTTGAGCCCAATCTTCAGCAGAGTGAAGATTGACACGTATGTCCTCTGCACTGGGTTGAATTTCACCCTTTGGGAATAGAGTTGTGTATGAATAAAAGAGGAAGACGTCATTCCCTGGATGCTTTTAAAGCTTCCTGAAATAGCTGCAGATCTTAGTTAAAATTAACATGACTGGAATTTCCATGGAAAGCCCCAGCATGAACTCGATGTGCTGCCTACAACTCACTTAGAGTAAAAATGTTTTTTGGTCCCTCCCTTATTCCCACAACTCCACCTTCTGGTAGGTGAAGTGTTGCTCTCTGTGTAAGCGAAGAGCAAATCCCCATGGTTTGCCATGCAGTGCTTGGAACCAGAGCTTATTAACATTCAAACACAAAACACTAGAAAAATAAAGAGTAAGTGAAAAACTTACATTTGAACTGCGCCTATGTTGCTCTTCAGTGTTTGTGTCACAACCTTTTGCCCACTAAATCTGTAAAGGATTCATTGTTCCTCACTCCATGCCCAGGGCCTGCATTTCAAGCAGTTCAGGAGTAGGCTGGAATTTCTTGGAGGGGACATAAAATGTGTGGTAATGTCTGAGCTGAGATGAGGGGCTAACCTTTTCAATATTTCTAAAAATCAGTCATCTCTGGGTAACATTGGGTGTAATTTAACCTTCAAAGTCTAAATGTAATTCTTTGCTTTTGCAAGGAATTTTCTCTTCTGTGAGAACTAAAATATATACATATAAAGAGAAAGCAAGGAATTAATAGTTAATGTAAACAAAATATGTCTTAATTCTAATTTTAGATGTTTTCTTTTTCTGTATGATTTCCTTTTGCTTGGTTAAATGTCCATCTGTAATACTTAAATGAGAGGATTAGCTAGGCTATGCTTGTAGATAGATAATATAATGGCTAATCTTAATGGGAAATTTGAGCATTAATCATGAAATACTTGACCTTGAATTGCTTTAATCAGTAAGTTGTTTTGTAAAGGAGAAGATTCTGTGAGGCAACTGTGATGAGATCTTGGGCAAGTCATTTATGTGTTTCTTCTACCACGCTTTGGTGGTAGAAGGGACACAAAGATGCAGCCTGTCAAGTCTAGACACAATGGGCCCAATTCATCCCCAGCATAACTCCATTCATTTTGTCTAGTGACTCCAGAATGAATTGGGCTAGTTTTTTGTTAATACTGTTTTTGTTTCATAGACAAAAGTGATTGTACTGCCCTGTGATTACAATCTTTCCCAAAGAGGACCATGTTCATGTGGATGCTGACTAAAAGAAAATGTAATGTCTGTGGGAGCTGGTGGGGAAAAATACCCTTCCTAATGATAGTGTTTCATGTTCTTTGACTTGCGGGGGGGAAGGGAAGAGAGAAAATCATAGAATAGTTAGAGTTGGAAAATACCTTGAGTCAAAAAATGAGCTATAAAATATCCATCACACCCTGTAGTTGTTTCCTGAGTCAGTAGATGTAAACACAGATAGTAAGTGTGCTAAGCAGTGAAGAATAACTTCATAGGTCTGAGTCAAATACAGTCTTAAAACTGTTTAATTTAAGCTAAGGGTTTTGAATCATTCCTTTGATGAATGATCATGTTAATTAATAGATATGTATATGTATGTAAATTCATAAATTATTGTTTTTCTCTCTCTTAACTTAGATAAGAGTGCTCAGCAGTGGAGTCTTCAGATTGAGTCTATATTTGATGTCATCAGTTCCAAGCAGATTTCGGGTCTTGTGACAGTGAGCATCCCCAAATTGCAAACGCAGCAAACGTTCAGTGTGAAGCTTCAGCCTGGAGAAGGCAGCATTGTGCTGCTTGTAAACATCAACAAAGTAAGTGGTGGGGGGGACCCTCGCCAAATACAAAGCGTTTCTCTGGGTTACAGTGTGTCTGTCTGCTTCCATACCAGTTTTGGTCCTCTTTCCGCTTCCTTTTTATTTCCTCACTTGAACAGCGGTGCCTCACAACTTCCAGGATACAGGAACATTTCTTTTTCTCTCAGAAAATGATTTCTGTGGGGCTGCGTTGCTCACTGTGCAAAAATTGTTGAAATCTTTCCCTTACCGCAAAACTGAGAGATCTCATCAGTGGCCACTGACGAATGAGTTACCTAGGTAAATAACCCTTAGATCCTGTGTGTCACTTTTTATTTACTATCAGCAGGTATCTTGTCTCCCTGGATGTTGTTTACTGAGTTGATTAGGGCTAGAATATACTGGAATGTCCTTGGATCTGTCTTGGCTCTCCTGAGAGAGAGGACGCCTTCCCCAGTGTGTTCTCTAACTGGTAGGGAATTTGGAGTAAGGTTTGTGGAGCTGTGCTGCTTACCTTGTGATTGCTCAAGGACAGCAGGAAATGCAGGAAAGCAAAGCACACTGTGGTGAGGAGATGACTCAGTTGAAAAGGGAGGATCGAAAAAAACAGAGCCTTTGTGCTTTGACAAGTCTGACAGTTTGTAATGTCTGAGAGTCTACAGTGACCTTTGTATATTTTACAGGGTTTTGCTAATCCTCTCTCTTACTGTGTAACTCTGTATTTGTTTCCCCAGCTTGACTGTATTAGGTACTGTTCATGAGTCCTCTTGTCAGCTTGAGTAGGTAAAAAGCTTCTGTTAAGCAGGGTATTGTACACGTAGCTGCTTGCATATTTTGTTTTATACATAAAATAAAAATACACAAATATAACATTTTTGTTACTATTAGCATTTGACATGCAAATTGCACAGGTTATAACCTAGCCTGATTTTGTTTGCAAACAGCAGTCTCTGCTTAGTCCTCTCAGGGATTATGTTGAACAGGTGCTGTGACATGAAACTTTGAATGTGATTTTAGTTCAGTTTGTCACACTATCCCCAAACTCAGAGAAGATCCATTGGTGGAGTGTGACTTCTAGTGAAGTTTGTGAGGAAATGCTCTTTAGAGTGAAGGCAACAGCCGTGCTTTGTTATTCTGTCCGCACAGAGGGCGTCACTGCGTGAATTCACAGCAGCTGATGTGTCCGAAAGTCCTGTGGGGGAGTCACTGAGCACGCTGGAGCTCTTGCTGTATACAACAGGCTTGCATGGTGTGTGTTAGAGAGACCTTTCCAGAAACACAGTCTTGGCTGAGAACTTACTGCTGGTCACGCTGTGAAGTCAGTGTTAGTTTGGGTGGTGCACGCAGCCTGGAATATGGAGCAGGCTCCTGGATGCTGTGTGCTGGTGTGATGCTCACCAGCATAGGGGTGACGTCACTGGTGGCCAATGAGATGCTGCATGGTGCTGCAAATACTGTCTCGTTGCTGGGGCACGCACAGTTTTATGTCCTTCTGTTAGTGTGCCTGCACTGCAAGGGCTTGTGCTCCTGCACGGGCACTTACAGTAACTGCAGATCACAGAGGCTGCAATGTAGATGTATTGGTGGTTATGTTGCAGTGTGGATGCAGCAAATGTTAAGCAGCTGTCTGGCCTAATTTTGTTTGAAAAAATCAGGCTCTCCTTGCATGGCTCTGCTCGGCAGGGATCTGTCCATTGTTTCGTTGTGTGCATTGCTGCTTGCTTTCCCCAAGCTATGTGTGGTGCACTCGGCTGACATATCTTGGCGGTAGGATTGAGCAGCAGAAGCATGCTGTTCGGATGGAGACATAGCTATAGGAAATTCATTATATGAACGTTACTGTATGTGTTTAAGTCATACTGTCATCCTACAGACAGATTTTTCATAGTTGTAAAAATGAACTTGATAGAGTAGTAATGAGATGATTAGAAACTGTTGAGACAAAGCAGAAAACACTGACAAGAGAGAAGGAAACTTTTTTTTTTGAGTTACAAGCTTGACACAACTGAGACACTTGGTGTGGTTACATATTACCAAGATGATAGCTGAAAAGTATCAACTCTGTAAACAGAATATTGCATATGATAGATAAAAGGATCAGTTAGGAAAGGCAAAAATAGGAAGGTGTAAAACTCCTGGTGATCAGTGGAAATTGCTATTTTTATTACTATTATTTTATTGTGCCCAGAAAAGACACAGTTGCATCTTACATGATTATTTGGTGGCAATCCCTCTGTAGTACCTAGAAGGTAAGTAAGATAGAATCCTCATTGCAGTGGTCAGAGCAGGACCTGCTTCTCCCTCGGAAGGCTGCCGTGTGAGTGGACTTGGTGGAACAAGGGTGGGGGATGAAGTATAAAGGGTGATGCACAAAACCTGTCCTAAGACTCAGATATTTAATTTTTGGTGGAATATTAGATCAGTGTACTTTAGCAGAGAGATAAAAGCTAGATGTTTGCATGCATGTTTATGCATGCTTGTGGCCCCCAGTGGACACAAGATGGGATGGCAGCTTCTACCTCATTTTTCTCTCTAAGGTGTGAGTACTTTTCACCCTGCAGGTGCAGCTGTTTGAGAGATCACCATTAACATAGCTCAGCTGAGGCATATAAGCTCATTAGGCTTGTGGTATTCACTCCACAGTGTCCAAAGGTGCATGTTTTGCTTGGTTATGCTCTGACTTTCATTGTTTTATGTTCAAGAGTGCTACAGTGGAGATGTGGTGGCCAAATGGACATGGAAAACAAATTGGATACAACGTGGCAACCGTTTTCACCATGGAGGCAGGACACAAGGTTGAGAAATTTTCCAAGGTGAACTCTTCAGCTTGATTACAACTGGCAGTGTACTAATGTTAGGATAATGCTCTTCGTGGCAGATATCTGGTGCTCTAAGGTGCTCTAATTTCATGCTTATTAATTTGCATGTGAGTATATGAGAAATAAGAGCTTTAGAATGTCACAGTGTATATATTAAACAGTTTTCTGACAGCCTTAACCTTTTAAAGTGCTTTCACATGCATGCAGACTGGAGGATGGCTTGCAATTATTTGAAAACCTCCAAAAACATGTTTGTTTGTTCTCAAATTTTTGACCTTAAGGAAGAAAAGCACTCTTTGACTTGAAATGTGATTGTGATGGCCTTGTGTCATGTCCTGAAAAGTATTTAAGATTTATATAATTAATATGGAGAGGGAGGTTTATTTATTACTGAGTTTTTTCCTATTAATTCAGTGTTTTAAAAAATGTGGAATAGGGTATATTAATTATTAAGAAGCTAGTATAGCTTCATTTATTAGAGTATGGTAGATGTGCTTAATATTTTAGAGGAGTGAAACAAAAAACCCATAGAAATTAGACTGGGCCTCTCATGCCATCAGCACATGGAAACAGCCGAGTAAATGTCTGCATTTATTAGGTGTCTCTGATGTGTATTGCTTCACTAAAAGCTAATCTGGTCACCAGGCTTCTGAAACTGCTATTCTTTGTAACGTTTATTCTTCTGAAAAATCATAGATAAAGCATGGGCTTTGGAAGTCCTAGTCTTTTTAAGGTTAGGTCTTCTGTTTGGTTTCTTTTTTTAAAGTTCCGATAATAATGCCTTGTTTTATTAGTGATAAAATTTCAAAACAACAGCAAAGACATAGAATATTGCATTTGGAAAAACAGGCTGTAGAAAATTTCCAGTTAGAGTAGGAAGAAAAAGAAAAATTTGGTTATTATATGAAATTTATACAGTGCCAAGAGATTTAATTGATTGCACCTGGGCAGTTGCATCTCTCCATTTCATAGAGCACTGGGACTTTAGGTCACAGAAACCTCATGGTCTGCAAAAGATACTCACATGTGCCGGACCTCTTTCCCTGCAAGAACCCTTCAAGTCTTGTATCGGATTCCACTGCCCTTGGCTTGGACTGCTTTGTTTCTGCTGTGTCTCCCAAGATGTTAACTAATCCTTAGGGAAAGCCTCTGGGAAACCTAGTTTGCAGTTATGTTGAGCTCTCTGGGACTTTGGCCAGCTATGCTGGGAACTGCTGACTGAGAGAAGTACCTGCTCTTTTGGAAAGAGTGGCAGGAAAAAAAACCCAAAACATTTATGGCCAGCATCCTGGACAAGCATTTTTGTTTAGCTTTTCCCCATCTGCATTGTTTGGTTTGAAGTTTGTTCTCAGGATAGCATGAAAGAAAGTTATAGCCAGAAGTTTTTATAGAATGAAACTGTTTTTCTTGGGTGAGGGAGTATCCAGCTCTGTTACTGACAAGTTGCTATCCTTACATCAGGGATTTTATTGCCTCTTTCATTACTGCTAAAGAGATTTGTTTGGGTCTGGACTCCATTTCCCCATTATGTTTATTTCTTCCTCATTGTAATCAAAGTTCTTTTTTAATTTCATGATACTATTTTAGTACTTGGAAGACTGCAACCTACAGCTGGGTTCCCTTCCTTTCCTCTGCATTCTCTTTTTCCCTAGGCCTTTTAGCATGACTTCCAGAAGTCTTTCCTTTTGGCTTCTTAGTTCTCATGCTGCTTTCATGCTGTGTGCTAATTTACTAAATCACCAGGGTGTTCTGTGATCTTGTTTTAGCTCTGGGCATCTTTACTCTGTAGTTTTTTTTCTTACCTGTAAAATCTGGGAATCCCAGATGTGATTAATGGGCCACTTGCTGGCTACAAAGCCTTTGCATGTGACCCGTGTGACTGTGTACAGAACCAGCTGTGTGTGGAGGCTATGTTGGCCACAAGGTTTCCTGTGTGCACTCCAAGACTAGGAGAAATGTTTAGGTACAAGAGGAGCAAGATCTGTCTGTCATTCTGCTGTTGTAGTCAGAGGGGTGCATCGCCATGTGTGCCAGACCCCAGCCTGGGGGAGCACAAGCCACTGAGCCCTAGAGGTCCGGGGAAGTGAAATGTGTCTGAGAAACTGTTCCCCTCGCTTGTGCTCTACGGGTGGTCCTGTCTGAGTGTCTCGGTCTCTCGGATTTGGCAATTGCAGGAGTTTGGCTTCAGTATGAATAAACCGATATTGAATCACTTCTGTAATGGGAGTGCTCATTACAAGTGCACTTTGAGGCAGACCCAACCTACTTGTTACCATTCATTAGGACACCCTCCCAAATACTTTAGGAACCCTTACTATAATTATCACTCCTTTTATTTTTTGGAGTACAAAAAAGTCATGCTAGAGCTTGAGTTTGTTCCAGGTAGTTGAGTTTACTGAAAGCAGGTCAGTATGTTTTAGCTAGTATAGCCAAGTACGTGTATGTAGTTTTTAATTTGTATGTAGTTTTTATTTCATAACCTTCTGTGTTTAGGGGAATTGTGAAAGCTTTAATGGAATACTGGACGTTTTATTCAAATTTTCATGTTAAAATGAACGTGC
Source organism: Rhynchotus rufescens (assembly GCA_032273925.1). Taxonomy (NCBI): domain Eukaryota; kingdom Metazoa; phylum Chordata; class Aves; order Tinamiformes; family Tinamidae; genus Rhynchotus; species Rhynchotus rufescens. The sequence continues at coordinate 746 of JAVCKT010019085.1, read as the reverse complement.
AAAACATGAGTTATAGGAATAAGTGGTTTACTTGTTCCAACTGTAGCGTCTGATAGAGAGCCAAGGTACAAGGTACTTATGACCTTTTGAAATAGTATAGAAATAGTTATTTGAAGGAGGAGTTGTTAGTTTAAAGGTTGTCCTCTGGATCCGGATTTGTTGTTTGGAGCGTGTTGGCTGAAATTCCTCATTTGCATTCCTTCTCTTTCTTTAATTTCTCAATGGTAAGGAGTAAATGGGTACTACAAGGAAAGTAGTTCTTAGAAAGTTTCTTTCTAATCTAGGTAAGAAGAGATGGAACAAGGACAGGGGAAAAAAGACAAAAAAACAGGATCTCCTTGAAAGAGACACATTCCATAATATCTGGTAGCTGCGCAGATGCCTAAAATGGCAGCTGTTTTCTATGTGCCCTGGGACAAGTGGAGAAGACACCTCTACAGATAAGGGTTCAACAAGTATTATTGCAGTCAACTAATTACTTTCTTGTGACTGTACCTTTATCTGGAATGACCTTTAACACCTTACGCCAAGTCGGTGGTTATGTAGCTGAACTGGTCTCTATGAAGCTTTACTCCTGAGTGTGCTGCTAAAATACAGCTGTGATGACCAGGGGGCTTCACTTCCTCTCCATCTTTTTTTTTTGTTTGTGTGTGTATTTCTTTCCCTTGATTTGACCTGAAAGGACATATTTTTTGAGAGAAGCACATATTGCTTTCATTGGATGCAGGATAACCTTAAAGTTCCTG
>JAVCKT010019084.1:1022-17271 GCA_032273925.1 Rhynchotus rufescens | reverse complement strand
GGTAATAGCTTATCAGACAGTCTGATTTTTAAGCAGCTTCTTAGCTGGATTAAGCACAGTTATGTACAGCTGTGAACTGAGAAAAACAAAATATAAGGGGGGGGGGCGAGGGAAATGATAGGTTTTCTCTCACTTGACAGTGATCTTGCTATTCCCTCTCCTTTTCCTCGTACATTTTCATAGTTCTGCAGACAGGTAATTACATGTCTGACGTAAAGACCAGCCCTCACAGTTCACGCTTCAGAGCAGGCAGAACTTAGTCGCAATTTTCCCACAAGAATCACAGATTCAGTAGAAACCTAGCTGGGATGCAGGAGGAGGGACTCACTTGATCACCGTATTTTTCAATGGAAAACCTGGAAGCAGGTTTTCCTGACGATTGCTCTCACCTGTAGGCGCTTCTCTAGGCTTCGGACAGAGCCCAAAGCAGCGGAGCGGGGTCGGGCGCGTGAGCAGAGCCGTGCTCTGCGCGCTCCTTCCCTCTGCGCGCCTCGGTAGGAGCCAGGATGCCCCGACCTGGGCCAGGTTCCCGCAGGCAGCCCAGCATCCCAGCCCTGCTGGTGCTGGCACTTCCAGCCTGGCACTGGTAAGGGCAGAGGCAGCTCGGTCGGGCTGTGCTGCCCGCCCAGACCTGCCCTTTCCTCCCCACGGCAGCTTGGAGCACGTAGACGCAGCTCAGCCCAGGGCCGGTGGCAACGCGGGCTAGTGAGAACGTGTCACCTGTGCGGAACGGGAGCAAGAAACACCCCTCGGAACTGGGAGCCCTGCAGCCTGCACTGGGGCTGTCCCGCAGGTTCCACCCGCCAGCGTATCCCGCTGGGAGGATGCTGGTTTAGGATGCTGGGAGGATGCTGGATGCTGAGCAGAGGATGCTGGTTTAGGCTGCACCGCCAGCTGCTGAAGGATCCTCTTCCTGGGGTATTTTGGGGGCTCTGTTAGACACCAGTGTTAAAGACTGGACAAGAAACGGACTGTGGAGTCGCCATCACACATTTCCCTGCTAAAACACGCTCGTTTTCCAGCCTTCAGTTATAATTACCTCCAAAGGGCTGTGCCTGGCAGTGCTCCTCTTGAGCAAGGGCCTGCCCCTAGAGAACAAACCAAGGAGAAGCTGCTGGACGCAGAGAGCAGCTAAGAAAACTTGTCCTCAGGAGAGCCCAGTGAGGAGACATGGAAAACTGGCTGCACCCCTGAGAGGTCATCTTGGCCATCTGGACCATAGGGAAAGGTGGGGTTGACTCCTTCCTAACAGACACATATCCACAACTGCTCCTAACAGCATCAGCACCGGACACTTTCCCCCTCTAGCCCAGGAAACCTGCTCCTGGCACTACTATTCTAGCCTAGATCTCCCCTGCCGTAGGTTAAGTTCTTCTTGCCCCTCTACTGCCTTGGGGAGCTGAGGAACTGCCTATTCCCTCCCTCTCTGGGAGCGTCCCCAGCCATCCTCCAAGGTGGCTCAAACCAGAGAGTCCCAGTTCCTTCAGCTGTATCCCAGGGGCCACATCCCCAGGATTTCTGATGGTGCTGGTGCTATTTCAGACTCTTTGTGCACCTCGGGTATTCCCACCGAGCCTCTGCCCGCATTGACCAAGTAGTGACTGTTTTCTCTCTCTTAAGAGGTGTCACTTCCATTTCACAAGGGGAAAGACATGAAATAATCTGGTGTGAGATGCTGGAAAGGGACACAAAAGCCCTGCCTGCGCTCTCACCAAGGATCTACACCCGCCTGAAGAGTGACGATAGCAAAATCACCTTGGATGGTGAGACGAAGCGAGGAGCACGACAGCTGGGTTGGGATGTCGGGTCCCGGTGACGGTGACGTCTCCCAGGCCGCCCCTTCTGCAGCCGGCAGCGCTTTTGTTCGCGAGGAGAAGGGCCGCGCACGCAGGCAGGCAGGGCTGGACACTGTGTGCTGCATGGTGCCCCCAGCCTAAAGAGAAGCTGATGGGATAATAATTAATTGCAGCCTCCCTGTAATAAAAGACAAGACAAAGCAAGAGATATAAATAAAATCATCAAAGGAGCTCACAGAATGGGAGCTGTGTCTGCATTTTGCGGGCAATTTACAAGCCAAAGGAAGGTTGGGAACCCAAGGACTGAAGAGCCATAAAAATTGATGGAGCCCTCACAAAACCGTGACAGCGCCTCACCGCTCTGCCTGGTTACCAGGCAGAGGTATAAATTCCCTCCTCACCTTTGTTGTTTAAGGAGCTGGAAAGGGAAGGGGGGCGGGAAAAGGCTCGGAGCGGGAGTGACCCCGAGCTCCCGCGCCCCGAACAGCGGGGAGGTGCCCTGGGAGAGAACAGAGGGGACAGAAGGCACCGCGCGGGGCTCCGAGGGCAGGCGGCTGCCGGCGCGGGCTGCACGCTGCAAACGCGCTCTGCAGAGCCGGGGGGCTTCAATGGAGAGGGCTTCAGCTCCCTGCGCCAGCAGGTCTCCTTTCCTTCTGACCGGGACAAAGGAAGCCCTGCCCTGACCTATGGCTTCCTACACCCCAGCTGCTTGTCCCTGCTCTCCAGCTGTTGTCACAACTGTCACCTCTCCATTCATAAAGAAGCGGTGACACAGAGGGACTTGAAAGGCCTGGGGCCTCTCCTTGGCCAGCAGCTGAAATCTACAGACAAGAGCGGGGGGATAGAGAGGGGACCCCTCCGCCCACTGCCTTCTCATGGGGCTGTGCCATGGCGGTAAGGGACAGAGAGGAAAACGGATATAAAAGAGCAGGGATATGCGGGGAGGGGAAGACATCCGGGCTGCGTCCGGTTCCTCAGCGTCATCTCTCTCCTTATCCCGATTTTGAGTCTATCCAGCCAGGCAGGCCCTGGCACATCTGCTCATCTCCACACTGCCCTCAGCCCCACCACCACCACGGGGGCTTCTCCCAAACGTGACCGCAGACACGAGGCAGAGAAAGCAACGAGGCGCAGCCTACGGCTCGGTGGTGAAGGCTTTCCTTGCTCAGGGAAGAAATGGGAAGCCCAGATCCCAAATCCCAGCCCCAAGCTGGGCACTGTTTTGGCTTTCCTCCGTTTGTTTTTTTTTTTTTTTTTAATTCTCCCTTAAGAAATTTATTCTCGGTCTAAATGAAGCCAAGGGAAAGAAGCAGGAACTAATTAAAACGAACTGCTCTTTCCCCTCTCCAGGCCAAAGGCAAACAACATCTTCTTCCCCAAAACAACACAAAAGCCCTCAGCTAAACAACAACTTCCTTAATGGACCTGGCAAGGCCTTTTCTTCCCCCCATTACCTAAACAAGGAGCACAGCAAAGGAGAGGGAAAAGCTGCCTCCCTTCCCTTGTGCCTTCCCAGAATGTTAGGCGTGTTTGGGAGCTGCCTGGGAAGGAGGAGGTCGCCTCGTTGCTCTTCAATCTCACCAAAAAAGCCCCAGCGAGGGCTCCGTGCAGCTTCTCCCGGGTGCCTGGCGAAGCAGAGCGCATCCCCGCGGGGCGGCCGAGCCAGAGGCGAGCGGACGCAGGGCACAGCAAGACAGGGAGCTAATGCACGTCCTTCACTCAAGAGGGTTGGAAGCTGCAAGGAGAGCAGGAGAGATCTGGAGGGTCCCCCGGTGTTTGTGGGGCTGCCACTGGATTTTCTCCGTGGCTTCCGAGCGGCCCCACAGGGAAGGAGAAGGGGAGGAGGCCCCAGGGCCTGCAAGGGAAGGGCGCACAGCCGTGCTGGGACTGCTTGTCATAACGTGTCACCCTCCTGCTCCTGCAGCTCACCCTGCATGCAACTTGTGCCCTGCGCAGCCTGCATGAGCTGCCTTCCTCCATACTCAAAATGTGGAAAAATGTTGGCTTTTGTCTGCTCGTCCCCCAGGGGAGGAATAGGTGTTTGTAGCCTCCGTGCAGCCCAGGCACAAGGCCTTGCTTGGCTGCGGATGTAGGATAAAAGCGGCCTGAGATGGCTCTGGCTCACATTTCACATCCTACAGCCCGCCGAGGGTTGCAGAGCCACAGCTCAGCTTGCCCCTCACGGGCATCCCCCAGCCCGACCTCAACTTGCCTTAGCTCATAAGGCTGCTTCTAGAGGGATCCACCTTGCTCCCTTCAGGGCTGCCTTGTACAGATCCCCAAGGCTGGACTCAGCCTCCACTGCAGGAGACTCATCAGGAAGCTCAGAGCGGGCAAGAGCCCAAAGACCACGCAAAGAACGAGCTCACAAGCTGCTTGGTGCTTCGCTGTGCTGAGGGGCCACCAGACGGATCCGTGCAGCCTGCCCTGGGCCTGGGGGCGCACAGGCCGTGCCGGGGAGCGTCGCTGCGAAGCCAAGCCCTGTGCAGGGTCAGACCCCCGGCATCATTATGTTCAGAACAAGATGAGCTTGACAGCCGGGGTCACGCGAAGCCGTTTGCTCTGTGTGGCCTCAGAGCAGAAGCACGACCTGGGTTACTCACCTGAGCCGCAGGAGGAGACCTGAGAGCAGAGGGACAGGAAACTTCAGCTGAAATATGTGATTTTTTTTTTAAAAAAAAAAAAGGTTCTAAAGATGGAACAGATGCTTATCTGATTATATCTTCAGCTGTAAGACCTTCCCTTCCTCCTAGTAGTTTTTTTTACCTGCATCCAGGCAACGAGACCTACATTCACTGAGAGAGTCATTACTGGATGCGCTGCCATGACCTGCTCGAGCTAATTCCTGCTCACGGGCAGCAGGGAGGGAAAGGCACCGTCTCTGGAGCAGCTCCTGCTCGACTGCCTGCAAGGTGATTCAATGCTGCACTGCTTACATCAGTACCAGCCAGCCAGGAACAGGTCAGAGGGGATGGACAGGATCACGGCACGTGAAGAGAGAGTTTAAAGCACAATATTTCACACTGATGCCATTTAAAGCCCCTTGTCCACAGCGAGCAGCAGGAATATGTCCAAAGAGAAGCTCTCTGTGTTATGATGGGAACGCACTGCAGTATCCAGCGAGCAAGTGAGTTGGTCCCAGGCCTAGAAACTACCCCAGGGTTTGCCCGGGGAGGGGGAAGCATGCAGGCATCTCCTCTGCTCATGCTGAACACACATCGCAGCCTATTGCTCCTTTGATCTCTGCTGCTGGGTCACAGCCTCAGCCGGCGACCAAGATACTGCCAGGACCTTGAACCTCCAGCCTCCTACACGTTCTCTCTCTGGGCCATCCCGCCTGCCACGCGATGTGGGAAACACGGCACGGATTCTGCAGGGGCTGAGCACGCTCACACGCAGAGCCACGGGCAGCTTCCAGCCTTTTTATCAGTAAGTGATAACACCTGGACTTTGAGCATGTATTCAGATCAGTCGAGTAATTAGCAGTTAATGCTCGCAGTGATAGCACGTGCGAAATGTAAGCAAGAGGCTCTTTTGATCTCCCTTCCAGTGCTCTTGGATTCTGGACTGTATGGCACAAGGAACAGATGCGTGAAGCCAGAGCACGCGAGCTGGGAGGGCCGCTCGCTGGTGCCCTGCGCCATTCCCCTCCAAAGTTCCCCCACGCCAGGCTCAGTGTGTCAGCATCGCACATTTACGCGCCATGCACTCACCTCCACAGCCCGAAGAGCCACTCTGCCCCACACCAGGGACGTGCCCAGTGAGGCAGCCACGTAGCCACGTGGAACAAAGTTGTGCAGAAGGCACCAAATTGCCCCCAGTCGTGGTGCCACATGCAGATACACAGGGCAGAGGTACCCAGTGCACTTGAGAGCAGACTGAGGTTACGCTGAGCCACCTCTGCGGGCCGAGGTCGAAGCTCTTCTTAGAGCTGAACATTGAGACGACAGCCAGGGGCTGGCTTGACAGCTCCTTGCACATCGGGGGTCATGGCTCTGGCTCCGCAGGGCTGTTTGTTCTCTGCCTTGATCTTCATCCTTCGACTGCTCTGAAAGGCAGTTTGCATGAGACAAATGGCACACAGTATCAGCTCCCGAGCAAGCTGCACGGGAACAGATTGAGTTCCCCAAGCAAACCAACAGCGAATCCACTCCTTGGTGGCTTCTCTTGCGAGACACTTCAAAGGCACCAGGCATCCACAATGCAGCTGCTGCCCTGGGGAAGGACTCACTGAATACCCTCCATGAATGAGAAATAAAAATTAAGCACTGAGATTTGGCACACGCGTGGCAATAAAGATCCCTGAACGCTCAGCTTCTTATTGAACCTAAGGTGGGCTGTTAATTCGTTATTCACTTCCCAGCCTGGAAGGAAAAGCATGTTATACCCGAGGGCCAGAACTGATGAACAGAGCCATAAATCAAGCAGTTTACAAGACCAGCAATTAGGAAACAAGCCGACAGAAGGGAGAACTCTGTCAGTAATAAAGCAGACACGCCACAGGATCTGCCGAGTGCTCAGAGTGACTGGGGACACACAGTCCTTTCCTCGCTCCAGCTCTAATTCCTTCAGTCATTTGCTGCCTTTTCCCTCTGCCTTCCATTTCCCTCCATTTCCACCCGCTAACAATTTTTCCTCTCTTTGCACCTCCTCTGAAAGGCCTGTTCTAGGGAGCGCAGGAACAAACCTGCTGAGCAAATGGATGCGGCAGGCGCTGCCCAGGAGCAGCGGGAAGTGCCGGGAGCGGGCGGCCGCGCTGCCCGTGAGCACAGGGCGCAGTGCAGGGGGCTGCAAGCTGCCGTCCCGCCGCAGGACCACAGCAGTTGGTGACCACGTGGTGGGGAGCGGCCTCGCAGATCCTGGGATGGAGCCGCTGGGAGAACGGGTGGCAGTGGCCGCAGTTGCTCTGGTCAGAAGGAGTCTCTGGTCGAAAGGAATGACTGCGATGCCTCTCACCACCTAGTTGTCTTCTGATCAAATTAGCCTCCTCTCATCTCTCTCCCAGAACTAGTCAGATGTGGCTCCCACTATCTTCGCCAGCCATCTCCAGTGCCCTTCCAACAACTGCTGCCCAATTCTGGTCCCTCCTTACTGATCATTGCAAATGCTGCCTTGCTTTCCTCAGTGGAAGGGACCTGCTGGCGTGGAGTTATTGGGTGGCCCAGGTTTAGCCCCACTGCTGCTCCCAGTACCTAACGCAGCTCTGTACCATGCAACGGTTGCCCCTCACACAAACCCTGCAGCCCCAGGGGCCGGTGTGACCCTTGTCCATAGATGCCACGTGGCTACAGCCACAATTTCCACGGTTTTCCACGTGGCTACAGCCACAATTTCCACAGCACTGCGGAAGCCACAGAGCTGTGTGCAGATCAGGGCTCTGCCAAAGCCCGGCCTGAGCAGCTGCTCCTTGCACGCAGCTCAGGCGCACGCACATGAAACCTGAGCACAGGACACAGGGCTCCAACCAGGCTCTCCTGTGCTCTCATATATCCCTCCTGGCCAGCACAGTACCAAGTCTCTAGGTCGCCACATATTTGGGAAATCACAGCCAACAGTGATATATTTTGCCTACATCAACCCTTGGCTGCATCAGATGGGTGCATCATTCTCACTGTCACGGAGGGGAAATACAGCAATTTGGGAGTCAGGAGGTAGGAAAGAGGCTGGATATTCTTCCAATCATTCCAACACCAAACAGCACAAGTTATGCCAAAAAGTAAGTATGTGATATTCCAATGTAGGCGGAATATCCACTCTTATCACCCATAAGACACCGCAGTAGAGGCAGGTGGCTAGGACAGTAGTACAGGGAACAGGATCAGCAAAGCCATCGCGCCCGCCCTGTGCCGCGCCAGCACCCTGCACTGCTCTCTGCCGAATCCCTCCCCGACGCCGGGTCGCAGCCACAGGCGATTCCAAAGCCACAGCCTGGCCCAGCTGCAGAAATGAACTCCTTTTGGAGTGAGCTCCTTTTGGAGCGTGTCCCTTTTGGAGCATGACCCTGGTGAGTGTGCCCCTTTCGGAGCAGGTCCTCCCTAGAAGGGATCGGCTTTGGGTCAAGGCTCACACCTCACAACACCAGGCACTAACACGGCCGGCTCAAGGGCAGGCCGGCACCGCGCGCCCCAGGTCTGTCTGGCCCATTTTGGGGTAGAAGAGGCCACCAAGACTCCCACCGGCTCCCGGGCCATCTCCTGACAATCCCTTGTGCTGGGGAGCACAGGAGGAACTCGAGTGATGCAGTTTTCTCAGGAAAAACCACGGACACTTCCCAGGCAGAGTGTGAAGCAGCCAGGTGAGGTCAGCTGTCTTCAGCACATGGGGGTCGACAGTCACTAGGAGCAAACAAAGCAGTGTCTTCAAACATGCAGGACTCGAACACGCTCCGGGGAGCCTGGGGTTCTGATCTTCACTAAGATCAGAAGAAGAGGAGGAGGATCAGGAGAAGAAGAAGAAGAGGAGGCTAAAGATCTGCCTGGGAGAGGTGCCAGGCCACGAGAGAAGGAAGCTCCTTTTCCAACCTCCAGCACAGGGAGACACAGTCTACGTGCCCCAGCGCTGGGCAGGGAGCCTTTGATCAGCCCTTCAGCCCGGGCTGTCGGAAGCTGCAACAGAAAGTTAAGTAAAGAGTAAATAGGTCTCAGCAGAGCAAAAGGAAAACTGAGTGGGAAGTGGAAACACCTTGTGCTCAAAGCGGATTGCAGTGAGGGAGCAAGCAGCACTGCCAGGACAGGCTGCAAGGAGCTCCATGAGGGCTGCCGGAGGCAAAGAGGTTTCCAGGGCTCCAGGAAAGCAAATCCCAACCACAAGGCCACGGCTACAAAGGAAGCTCAGCAGCTGGGGGTCCTTCACAGGAGATGGGAAGTCCTCTTCGAAGGAGGTTTTTCTCCCATGCAGGCCCTGGCACACTCCGAGCAGATAGTTTCTCTCTCCCCTACTGTGCCTCGTTCCCCCAGTGCTTTCCCTTCCCTGACAGCTACGATCCCACCAGACCGCGTGTGTGGTTTGCAGAAGCACATCCCGCAGCTCCCCAAAACCGCAGAGTGTTTTTCCAGGTAGACTTTGGAGTGTCCCTAGATGGAAATTCCAGGTGCCTGGCTTTATCCCAGAACACTGCTAACTCCGGGAAGGTCAGAGCTCCGCAATAAGCCATATGTTCAGCCCTGGCTTCCCCTCACCATGCCAAGATGTGTCTGCAAGGAATAAAAGCAGAGGAAGGTGAACTGATCGCCAGCGAAACGCGGCCTCCGCTTGGCTTTCACCCTAATTAGCCATAAAGAGGTGGTGCTGGAAGAGCTCCGCACTGCCAATAAGTAATGATGTGGGGTTAGCAATTAATTAGGGGTCTTTGGGGATCTCAACACCTCTCTCCCACAGCTGAACTCTACAGATTGATACAAAGGGGATTTAATGAAAACCCAGCAGTTTCCCCGTTATGGCCCTAAGCGAAACAGAACTAGGTTTTGAAGGAACCTCATTTACAGTCCTCTCGGATGACTGATGCTTGGCACCTACCCCTGCAGGTACAGGTTTATGTTGGAGAGAGGCCTGTCTGCTGAATACAGGAATAGCAGAGAGAGCCCCTTAAGTAATTTGGTGAGCCCCATGCTTTAGAAAACAGCAGCAGCAGAGGAAGGACAGCGAGAGGCCTTGCACTCAGAGCAGAGTTAGCAGCAGTGCTGGACACCCTCACCTGGCAGCTCGGTTCACTCTCTAGAGAGCAAGACAACCTCACTAGAAGGGAGCAGGCCCCGGAGCAGCTAGACCTGCAGAGAAGGGCACCCAATGGGAGAAGAAAAGGGTGCAAGAAGCTCTGGACGTGGCAGAGCTGTGGCTGTCCCAAGCCAGGCTCAGGCAAGCCTGGTGATTCCCTGCTCAAGGTGGTCCCGAAGCTCTTGGGATTGAGCAGGGCACAAGCACTTGAGCAAGGGCTCAGCTAGGGCACTGGAGGGGAAAGAAGATATTGTCTGAAACCTCCCCAGGAAGAACCAGCGCTCCCCAGACATCACTTACTTCTTAGCTCCAAGAGGAACTTAGGGTTTCTCTCATGTTATTCAAGAAAATATCCCCCATGAAAGCAGTTATACAAGTCGGTAACCCTAGGTTTGCCACGGATGCCACTTGATTTCAGCCAGGCAGGTTTATTTCTGTGCCTCATTTTACCCTGCTCTTCCAGAAGCTGCGCTCTTTTAAATGAGACCAGTAACGACAGTGGATTTTTTTCGCCTGTCAACTGGCGAAATAAAATGACTTGGTCATTTTTGCTAGGGGCACTTTCTGGGTTTTAGCTATGAGATGCTTTTGCTGGGCTGACAGTCATGGGACTAAATACCTCAACTCCTTCCCACGGTTGGAAGCTGGATGCGAAAGGTGTCAGAGAGCCAGGACAGAGCCAGCAAGCAACGTATCAGGTGCTTCTTTTCAGTGCTCACGCAGGCAGCAGTGCTGAGGGGTGACGTCCAAGAGCTGCAGGCCCAGGGGGCAAAGGAAGATCAGAAACCACGTGGGCATCAGGGAAGCACATGAGGACAGTCTGAGATATCCTCGGGGAAGCTCAGGAGCCAAGGCAAGGAGCAGCAGTCGGAGCTGAAGGGATGACCTCCTTGGCCTAGGATGGAATAAGGCTTTCCTAAGGATACTGAGGGTCTGGCATGAATATGCAGGCTGCCCACACACTGTCACCACACATGAATCCTAGTCTGAATGACACCTGCGGCGCGCCCAGCACGAGCTCAGTCATCAGCAGAAGCCAGCACTGGGTTGAACACATCCTGCTGTGTGTCGGGCTGGATTCTGCAGGTCCAAGTAGAATCCAGGCACTTTGGATGGCAAAGAGACTACAGGCAAAGAGGGCATCCTGCCGACAGGCAGGCATTCCCGGCGTTATCGGGGTCAGGGATAGCACAGCATCCCTGTGGCAGCACTGGGACAGGCCAGAACGTGCCTGCACAGCAGGAGAAAGGAGCCAGGGCAAGGGCTGAGGTGATAATTCATGAGCTCACGTTCTCCCTATGAACACAGGACAGGCCTCACATGCAATCAGAAAAAACAGCTGCCCCGGCCGGAATTTTATCCCCTTGTCCTAAAAAGTGGAACAGGTTTGCAGGTATCATCTGCTGGTCTTCCTCTGACTGCAGCTACCCTGTCCCTTCAGACTTCAGCTCTCTGTTCTCATGAGACATGGTGCAGTCACGTTAATCCTCCACAACCAATACGCGGAGGCTAAACCTGCCCGTTTTGTCACCAAACGCCACCCCCTGTCTGTCCGCACCTACTTCAGGTCTCTCCCTCAATGAAGAGGCAGAGGAGCTCTAGGACCCAAGCCTTCAGCCTCGGGCTCCCAGGTCAGGGTGAGCAGGACCACCTGATCCACAAGTTTAACCCGGCAGCTGGCGAAGCTGCTGCTCTCTCTGCACAGTCCATGGTGATCCCTGCACAGAGCATCTCCCAGAGATGCTGCTCTGCATCTTCTGCCCAAGCTTGCAGTTGCTCTGTCTTCCTGGCAAGCTCTCTTGCCTCATTAACCTCTCATTTGGTGTCTCTTCAGCTTCTCTGTCCAAGCTGGAGCCTTTTCACCTTCCTCTTCCGGCCTGATTTTCCTCTCTCTGGACCCTTGGTCAAAGAGCAGGTCTGCCAGCTTGCTTTTTTACCATGAACTGCACCTTGGCCTTTTTCCCCAATTGCCAACATGCTGTGAGTTACCATAACCCTCCTCTCCAGACTCTTGTGATACTCCCTGTGCAAACAACCTTGTCTTGGATGAATCAGGATTTCTCCAATAGACATTGCTTTATCCATGTCCGCTCTTCTCTGTAGGCCCTCATTTTTCCACATAAAGCAATCAGGCCACCCTCTGTGATAGACAGTTCCACAAAAACGTCAGCCTAGCGCTCAGCAATCGTCAAGAAACAGATCAAGTGGAATGACTCATTTGGAAAGAAAGGGAGAACAGAACAGAAAAATCTATGACTCATTCACACCTTGGATACTGCGTGCACTTGTCGTCCCTCCATCCCAAAGGGGGTATCAGAACTGGAACAGATTCCGAAAAGAGCACAACAGATGGCCAAAGACACAGAGCACAATTAAAAGCACAATTGCTCCAGGCATTACTAAGCAGCCTCAGACTCATTAGCGTGTAAGAGAGAAGACACAGGGGGGAAAGCAGGGATGCGGAGACATTGCTGGTCTGGAGAGGGGCTGGCTCTTCACCCTCGCTTCCGAAACAAGCGCTCAGGCCACTGATGAAGGGAGGAGGAGGAGGAGGGTGAGTCCCCTGCAGCCCCTCCTCCCTCAGACCACAGAGCCATCCCAAAGCCTCCCCCTGTTCTTGAAGCTGGGACAGCTTCTTCACACAGGTTTCTCAGACAAAGCACTGGCCAAACTTACCTCTACACTTCCCATTATGCCACTAATCTCAGGCAATCACCCTCCTTTTTCTCTTTCAGATTAAGAAGAAAAAAATCCCAATGTTCTCAGAAGAAATTTAATTATATTAGCGCTGAAGGCCTTGCCTTTTCCCATCTGTCATCCTTCATTCAGCATCAAGGAATCAGCCCCCATCTTCTATCAGCTCATAGCACCAGTCCACCCACAAGATTTTCAAGGAAGCCTTGTCGTGTTTTGCTTTATTCATGCTTCCAGAAGGGAAAAAAGAAAAAAGAAAAAAGAAAAAAAAGAAAAACCACCCACAAAGCTACCTGCTTGTCTTCTTCAAAACCTTCCTTTGCTGAAGGTTTGACAGCAGTTAGCATAGCAGGGCATGAACACGCCGGTGGGTATCACTTCCCTGCTCTTCCGTTCACCTCCAGTGCTCTCCCACGGGGTAGGGAATTGCCTGGGAATGGCCTCACCTTCCAATGTTGTCTTTGCACCACTTCAGACAGCCTGAAGCTTCGCTCCATGGCCCTCCTGCCAAGGGGCCACCAAAGGAGCTCCCCAGATTTAGCCCCAGATCTCCTTCTGCTGTTCCATTTCCACAGAAAAGAACATGGGAGGGACTTTCAGGGTCCTGACCATACTGGTCCTACATCCTATAGGTCTTGTCTTAGAGTAGTTAAGAGGAAGTATGAAAATCTGGAGATTCTGCCCCAGAAATTGCCTGCTCCACCAAGCAGTAGCCTCCAGTTGCACGGGTCAAGTGTTCATCCCACCCCACAGGAGCCTAACTCTGTCCCCAGCCTAGGAAACACTTGGTCCCACACCAATATCTCTTAAAAACCCGAGTACTTGCCAGTACGAAACACAGGCCAACATCCCAGCAGAGAGAAACCTGCTTTGGAAGCAGAATCCATGTAGCAAGTCCTGGGAGTTGTGCTCAACTCTGGTAAACACTAAAGCCACGAGCAAAGTAGAATGCACAAAAAGGGAAGGACTCAGAGTATTCAGGTGACAGACACACAAAAAACGGGCTACTGTCTTCCTGTGCAGGTTAGCCAGCCCATCTGTGAGCACATAGAGATCTCCTGGGCCTCTCCTTCTCTGTGCAGCAGCTATCAGCAAGGGGAAGCTTGCCCTAAGATGGAGACAAGTCCTAGAAATGCCCGTGCTGCTTGCCTGGCTTTCCAAGGGCTGCTCCGTTTGGATGGGCAGGCTGTCAAATTAAACAACCAGCGAGAGGGGGTTTGGCCTCCTTCTGCCTCCTCCCTGCAGCACACAGGGAGGGGAAAAGATTCGGGAGAAGATTTTACACACAACTAGTGAGTACCCAGCACCAGAATAAACCCAGGACAGTCATTTTTCATGCTGGGGGTAGTTAAGCACTGGACAGGAGCCCAGAGGGGCTCTGCAATCCCTGCCCTTGCAGATATCCAAGGTTTGGCTGCGTCTTCACAAACTGGACTCGACTGTGAAGCTGGTTGGACAAGGAGGTTGCACTAAAGACCCTAAGGTTCCTTTAGCTCAAGATTATCCTGCAGTTCTAGGATTATAAGGCCCTGAAGCAGAAGGCAGGATCTCACTTGTACAGTGAACAGCTCCTCCTTGGCCCCCCGGCACGAGATACCTCTACAAGCAGCCGGCTCAGCCCCGCCGGTCGTTGCCCCTTGGATACAGGGAACAGCTCCCGTCTTGACTCCGGTTGTGTAGAGCGGCCAGCAGAAGTGGGTGCCACTGGAAAGAAGAGTCTGGAGGAAAATGGAAGCGTTGGAGTGAAATCTAGATTCTTACATTTGTATTTTAGTTTCTCTCTAAAAGAACCTTCCAGATTTGAACCTTCCAGGTCTGAGCCCTGCTAAAGGAAGGTTCTTGGCAGAGGGGCATGTTTGCAGGAGAAACAGCAGCTCCCATTGACAGACCACAGAGGGTGGGAAATACCCCTCCCTCACACACAGACACCTTGGGATTGGCCTCCTGTAGCCCGACAAGGAGAGATTTGCCATCTTCCTCTGGACATCATCATAGAAAAAAAGCTTAAAAACCCACTTAATAACCCTGAACATCAGGCAAAAACAAGCAAGAAGCGTCTCAGATGTTTTGCTCAAGAGCCCAAGTGCCACAGACTTTTGACAGGCTTCCAACAAACACCACTCTGCAAAAACATCTGCCTTTAACCCTTCCTGTACTACCAGCTTAAAGCCTTACACTTCCAAGCAGATGGCTACTAAGACCTTCCACCAAACAGCAGAACCCCAAAATTCACTGTACTCCTTTTGGCCAAGACTTCCTTTGGCTCCTCTCCCTCACCCCAAAGCCTGGCTCTCCCTAACAGGGCAGGTCCTGGTGGACAGAGCAGGGAAGTGAGCTGCAAGGACAGGCAGGAGGACGTTGCTTGTGGTTGCTTCAGGGGCCTTTTCTGAGCTGAGCTCACGTGAATTCACCCCAACATCTCTGTCCAGCACCTCCAGATGGAGCCACAGTGGACTCAAGGACAGTTCTGCGAGCAGGGAAGCCAGTCCTAAAGTCTCTCGTCAGGGTTATGTGTTTCCAGACTGGCATGAAACTAAGGAGGAGCAGACAGAGCCCCAAGGGAAACATCAAAGAGCTCCCTTGGAATAATCCTCTCCATGCAGAGGAGCTCAGGCAGCTGGAGGCTCTTCCGATGATACCTTCCAAATCCCAGGGCTCACTAAGGAAGAGGCCGAGTTGTTATTTGTCTAGGAGCCTCGCTCTAAAAACACCACCCTCTAATGCCTGCACACACAGGAGAGGATTCAGCACTGGATATGCCCTTTTTTCCCTCACATATGTAGTAAAATGGGTGTGTTTTCAGTCCAGAGAAGCCCCACCGCAGCGCTGGGCGGCTGGGCGGTATCCCTTGAAATAATCAGTGACTTCTCCTTGAATTCTGTGTTCTTGAAAGCAGCCAGCTAGAAGTGCAGTTGCAGATGCTGTGATGATGACAGATGATAAACATCATTACTGCGGGGTCCCAATTGCCTCCTCTTTCTTCATTCTATTGCTGTTGTGTAAAACACATCCTCAACATTACCAGTCCTGCTGGCAGAAACATTTGCTGTTAATGGACAAACTTCCTCCTGAAGGAAGAAAAGGAACCATGTGAAGCACTGACCTGCAGCTGCCACCTAGAGCTTCAGGTCTTTAAAATGTACCTAAACACTCTGCAAACCAAGGTCAGATGAGAAAGAGAGGAAGAAGAGGTCCGTTTTGTTACTTCAGATGTAAAACTGAAGTTTCCTAAAGCAGCCAAATGTCCCATTGCGTTTGTCAGTAGCACATGGGAAGGTGTAGGGTGGGGGAACTCTCTCCTGCACCAGCCAGGAGTGGGCTGCCCTCAGATCTGGACCAACAGATGCCTCAAGTTGGGATCCAGAGTCCAGATCCCTGACTTTTGCTCTAAACAACTTACAAATCCACCATGTGACAGACAGCACTCTAATAAGCAGACAACACTGCTAATCCTTGCAGGGAGGAAGCCCTGGCCCCCTCTGCAAAAATGGGATAAGCTCTCCAGGCTCTCCCCATCACCTTAGGTGCCAAGCAGCCACACTCGGACGTGGACACACGATGCAGCTGAGGGACAGCAACCCCCTCCAGCAGGGACTGCACACAGACAATAACTGCTCCACGTCCTTGCTAGGGTCTTCAGCCCCTTCCCCTGGCTGCCATCCAGTCCGGTGTGAAACCCTGGGCTGTGAGCTGCCTTTCCCACGGCCCGAGAGGCAGGCTGACACACACAGCAGCGAGGCCTGCACGCCAGTCACTCCTGCTGCTTCCTGGGAACGGCGCTTCCTGGGAGCAGGTGGAGAAGCAGAGGGAGCAGGAGGGCTGGCAGAGCCGAGGCTCTCGCCACGCTTCCCCCCACGCTAACCCCATCCTGATCTGGCTCCTGTGAGGCAGCCAGTGCCCAGCACGCAGCAATCTGCAAAACAACCGCTTCTTTAAGTTTTAGTATTAAATAAATAAATGAAGGCAGCTCTCAAGAGCCCCCAAAGCCAACACAGCCAAGCAGAGGGTAGGGGAAGCCAGGAAAGCTTCAGCGAGCACGGGTAACA
>JAVCKT010019082.1:0-16765 GCA_032273925.1 Rhynchotus rufescens | reverse complement strand
TATCATTCTTTACTTGCTGAGATATGTATCTGAGCTTGGGCAGAGCTGTGACTGGTGAAATAGCATGGCAAAGTAGCATGACTGATCGGCTGATGTGCGGAAGGGGACACCCTTTTCAGAAGATATGGAAGTGATGATTATACTAGTGGCATAGTATTGACAGCGAGTGTTACGAAAAAATAAATCAGATAAAATCGAATATGTCAAAATTACTTTGTCAGGAGTATAAAAGATTTTCTACAATTAAATATAGAGATGGCTCTAAGCGCTCTTCAGATTCATGGAGGGAAGGTAATAATATGAAATGTCACTGCAGGAGGTCAAAACTATTAGATAAGGACTGGAGAACTGTTGCAAAGAGCTCATATGCTTAGAATTCCATAGATAGACACTAAAACAACCAAGGAGACTTTTGGCTTATTCTTGGTTTAGATAAGTAAAGAAATAATTTGCCCTAGGAAATAACCTTGAATTGTGTTAAAATGAACTAATTTGGTTTAAACTAAATGGAGGATAAAAATAGGATGTTAACTATGGGTATGTCACACCTTCAGATAGATTGAAATTCAGATAGATTGCAGTGATGCAATTGCAAATGAGCCAGTTTCCATCTGGAAGCAACATCACAAGGTTAGTGGCCCAAAAATCATGGTAATAGGCTGTACTGAGGACCTGGATACTGATGAGCACATGGGAAAGTAAGTTAAATACTCTGAACCTTACCTGTGCTAATGGTAGTCTCGTTCTTCATGATGGACTCTGCTAGTTATAATGAGTACAGGCTATTGGTTGAATAAGGTGTCTCTCTGGTCTCCATTTTCTCTCTTTCCTTTGTATTTCTTACTTTTTTTTGCCAATCTCCTCCCCTACAACTTATCTGTTTCTTATCCCTCCTCTGTTCTTTTTCCTTTTATACCTAAAACTTTCTAAATAGAGTCACAAGTAAGCCAAACCTGTGTACTAATCCAAAATAATGAGAGAGGACTCTGAGGTATGCCAATCCACTTCTGAAATCTCTGCACTGACTGGAATAGCCATATCTTTAGAGATAAGTATCTTCAGCACGTCTGCCTGTTCTATGAATGCAATAGCTCATTGCTACTTCTGTCTGATTCAGAAGGAAGAACACTCAAACCAGTTTGCATATGGTACATAACTTGTATTTTCTTTTTCATAAATTACCTTAACTTATTTACATGTTATGAACACTAGTTGTAATCTCTCCTGTTGAGAACTGATTCCTGTTACCATTATTGCTGTATATTCAAATAAAATGTTTGAAAAGGTTTTCTCCCTATTTTGCTCAGTCCTGGAAGTGGAATGACACTGGATTTACAAGACAGCAGCATGATTGCAGACCTAGGTTGTGTGCAAGATGCCCAGACTACATTAAATACTATGAGAGAGTAGAGCAAGAGGCAGAACTGTATATGATACAAGGAAAACTTCAGCAATTTCCATGTCTCTGTGTATTTCCATAGCAGATAAGACCAAAAAAAAAAAAAATATTTCACTCAAGGAAAGAGCAGTGGCCACAAAACAGGGATTTGTTTGCTGTTGTCCTGACTTTTATTGATCCATTGATCCAAAGTTGAGCAGCTTTACATCTGGGGAAGCATGTTATTTCTTGAGGAAAGATTATTTCAGAACAGGAGAAAGTGACTGGAGAATAAAATGGCCATTTCCTCTTCAGCTCTAGAGGTGATGAGCCTGTAGTCCTAAAGACTATAATCCAAGGTTTGTTACAACTCTTTTCTGCTTTTCGTATTTCTTTCTTTTGTTGGATGGAGATCAGTAATGTCTCTTTTTTTGTTGTTTAGTATTGCTCATGGTGAAACATAATTAGTCTGGATCAACACTAGCTGGTTAGTGGTCCACTGGTAGGCACTGTCTCCCACAAATGCTACTGCTTACCTCTAGAAAACCGTAGGAGAAACATCCCGTTTTGGCACCGTAGGGACGTTATTCCCTGTGGCATTCATGCAAGTAGGCACAGGCTGGCTGGAGCTTTCCTCACCCTGGGAGAAAGCCAAGTGGGTGAAGCTGCTCTTTCACCTCCCCCACAAATGCTCTTTGAATGAATCATCTGGCCCCAGAGCTGCATCTGCAGCCTTCTACATCTATGTATATTAGATGTCCATCATAAACAATGGGCATACCAAAATAAATCTTTTTTTTCCCCTCTAAAAAATATAGGATTGATAAATGAGCAGCTACATAGTCGATTTATAACTTTGGAATTAGTGGAGACTAGAACATGATATTCTCTTATGCAAAATATGAAGGTTAGTTGAAGATAGTGCATTTTTGTGCAATATACATGTCTTTAAATATTGTTCAGTGTCTTTATTTCATTGGAGTTCTGTTATCTGTTGGCTGTTGTTTCATGAAGCAGAAAACTGTATCTGGAACACATTGTCTTTACTACAAAAGTACTGAAGAGAACAGAATCATTCAGCAGCAACATAGCTACAAATACTTTTAACAAATTCTTTTAAAATTATATGTTTTCTTTTTAAAAATAGTCAAAACTCAAAGAAGATAATAGGAAAATAGTAACTTGTTTTTCTTGACAAGTGATGAGATGTGATATTGCTGAGGAAGATGGTATTTTTAAAAATAGTGATTTTATAAATTTGTACTTGCATGAGACGTAATTCAAGTAGTGAAAGACAAGTAACCTAGAGTTTTGGTGGATGTGTTCAAAATCACCAAAAAAAAGTGATGTATGTGTCAGATTTTTATTTATTTTAAGCAGTTACATATGTTTTCCTCTACTTAGGGCCAGTCATTATTTATAATTGCAATACTTTCTTGTCAATGACTTGGAGAACAACCACTCTAAATGTTTATGGAGGGTTTTCCATCCCAGCCTCTTGCAGATGTGCACCTTCCATAGTGTTAGTCAGAAATGGGCTGCACAGCTTTACCTCATTTCCAGGAAATGGGCTTAACTCTGTGAAAAAATTGATTTAAGTCTCTGCAAACAGAGAAAAAAAAAGAAATGAAACAATTCGACCCCCATGCTAGGGATGGGAATCCCATATCCACTCAATAGAAGGGTGGATATAGAATAGCAAAGTGATAGCTTCTCTCTACATGGTTGTCATAACGACCTGTGACCTGAAAATTGTATGTTGCAATGCTAATGCTATGGTAAAAATACATTGAAAGACCGCAGAAAGACTAATACGAAGGAAGTTGGAAAAGGAGGCGTAGCAAGGTAAATAAGTGTTGATTCATACATGGAAGTATGAAAACATGAATAACTACTTAATTGTTCTTCAGCAAAATAGGAAATATCCTAAACATAGAGAGGATTAATATTTTCTAGTACTTGGTGGTGGTTATTTAGAAAGTAGGGCTTCTATAAAATGTAAAGAATGTGTGGTTTTCTTTCCCAGTTATGTAACTAATAATTCTGTCACCACAGACAGAAACTGGTTTCAAGTTTCCAAGCGAGCAAGGCAGCAGCTTGCCATGCTCCCCAAGTAATCCCTTTAGCCAAATGCCATCCCTTCTCTCTGCAGCAAAGCTGCTATTGCCCAAGGTGCTGTAGAATAAGATTGCAAGTAATTATTTTATTTCTGTAGTTAACATGTGGGAATGTTAAGAAATAGGTCTCTGAACATCCAGTGAAGAGCAATATGTGCATAGTGAGAGGGGGAGCATGATTTTTACTGGCCTGCATGCTCTATAACCAAGTAAAGAGCACACACAGTGCTTCCTCTCTAAATCAGGAATGGTTCTGTATTCACTTAGGTACTCATCTCACGTAGTTGAAATTTGCGTTCAACAAACAACTCCAAAAAAGTGTTTGATTTTGAACTGGAATCTTTCTCTTAGGTTATCACCAGGTAAATCACTCAATTAATGACTGAAAAAAAGGAAAGAAAATGTGGAGGGAAACACAAGTTGTAGATTGGTTCTGCTTCTAAAGGCTACGCAGCCTGCATGTTTTCCCATGGCCACCTTCCTGTCCTGTGTGTATTTGTGTGTTCCAAGTTTTATAATAGTTTAATCAGTTGTTATATGACAGCTCAAATGCCCTAAGAGTATGTCAAAATGACTACAGAAATTAGAAGAAGAATATCAACGTTGCTATATTTTTGACTTTTTTCTATTACCTTTGGTTAATGACTTAAGTAGATTTTCCAGTGTTTAGAACCTATATGGTCTACTTTAACTGATAAGTTGATAGCGTTTGTTTTCTATTGTGCTTTCAGGGAATACCCCAGGCTCAAAAAGAAACAATACTGCAATCACATGGTGAACTCTATGTGGCGTTCCACGGAACAGATTACATGAGCTGTTAGCCTTTCAAAGTAAAATTTAAAAAACAAGCAAGTACAAATCAACACGATCCAGATGGTTTCCAATTGTAAAGTCTCCAAATATTTTATGTGTTGACAATGGCTGCTTGAGTTAGAACTATAATTTGCTCTGGCAAGTATGCTTATGTACATCCCACACATCCCATCACTGGCAGAGATAACAATGAAATGTTTTAGCTTAATCAACCTGCAGGCCCACATCTGCCTGTGGATAGAAGAGATCCTACCAGCTGGCTTGGGGGAAGGTTGAACACACAGGATTTCCTGACTTCTCCCCAGCAGAACACCTGCACTGGCGTGTAAAATACACTCCTAGGCTACATGGCAAACTTCAGCAGGGTCAGGGCACAATCATGGTGATGATGTTATTGCCATTAATGTGCTCCCTGTAATGACATAGACTGATACCCACTAACATGTTCCCTGATGTTGTTGGCATATTATTTGTGGAAGAGCCCAGGGACAGGCCATTCTCAGTTGACAGAATGGAAAAGGCCACTAGGTTTGCATCAGGAAGAGAGTTTGGCCATATGGGCATGAGCTATTCAGTAGAATTTCCACCTCAATAGATGAAAAAAATAGTGTCTCTTCCCAGTTAGTTTATGGGTATAACTGTGCTCTAAGCGTGTGAAGATGTGAACTTTGTGCAAGAGGCCCTGATAAATAGAGGCTGCTCTTGTTGTGGACAGGCTCAGTGTTTAATATCACTTCTAACTTACCAGCATAGATACATCCAAAATGACTTGCATTGTTGTAGAATAATGACATGTATTGGAGAAAGGGAAATTCCCTTTATGCTTTACCATGTAACACTTTTACATGAGATTATATTCTTTGCCCAAGTCAAGTTGCCACTCGTCTGAGTTTCCGAAGACATGTGCCTTTTTCCCAGGAAGACTTTCCTTATTTACGGCAATGCACAGCAGCCATGTCAGAGCAGTAGCCTTTTCCTGGCTCCCAGATATCTGGTACGGTCATATGTGTCCACGTCAGATCAGCAGCACGTGATGTAGATGACAGTATAGTGAGTTGGATGCTTCTAGGAAATACTGGCTCTACAGCCAAAGTGCTGAACACGTTTCCATATATACAGTCCACCCGACAGGCCCTGTGTTCCAGCAAGTGCTGGAAATCCCAGCCCAAGTCACGGTAACCTTGTTTCCAGTGACTTGGGCTGGTGACGGATGAGCGTGCCTGATGCCTTAATCTTTGCATATGTTGGCTGTTTTCTGTTTATCTTGATGTAATTAACTGAACAGTCCCCATATTAGTTCATTCGGTGTCATGAGAACCGGTATCTTCCTTTCATATCGGTTGCAGCTGTCCTTTCCTGATTTAACTCCAGTGCACACACTGTACTTCTTCTAGTGACTCATATGCTGAAAAATGTCGTAACCACATGAAAACTCAGAAGTGACCTAGAGACAGCCTGCGGATGCATTCAGATATGTGAGTGATAAATAATACTTAATACAGACCAAAAAAATCACGGAAAGCTGCAAGGCCTAGCCAACAGAGGCAGTGAATGAGAGCAAGCTGAACTATTTGTCTTCGTATTTGTTAAAAATGGATAACTTAGTATGTATGTGTAGATCCTTCTGACTGCCAAAGGAGTTTACAGTGATAGAGCTGACGTTCACAAAGCATTTGAAGTGCTATTGCTGTGAACAAGCCTTAGCCTTGGAACTGTTAGAAAGTTTAATGTTTTCCCTCTTCATTATTCTTAGGAAATAATATAGATCCCACTGCCCCATGAACCATCTGAATCCCAGCGGCCCTTGTGTTCTGCTGTACTCTCAGATTATTTAATCTGTCATGCAGTTTGCTAATCCCTGTGGTGATGGTTGTGGTGAATTCAGTCAAAGGTCTTATACTGAAGAATACATGAAGAATAGTTCATTTAGTTCATTTCTCCTTTTTTTCCTTTTTTTTTTTTTTTTTTTAGGGGGTGGGGGTGGCAGGAGAAGAGAGAAGAGGGGAACTATAGTTTATCACACCCATTTTAACATGTCAGTGGAACCTACTTGCAAGTTCATATCATGCGCAACCTGAGCTACTCCAGTGTGAACCCTCATAACCAACTATAGAGGGCAGGTGAGGATTATAAACCTACCACTGAATTTAAAGTCAGTGTTTGAGTCCCTGACACAAAGCCTTTTCTTAAATGGATCTAGGCCAGTTGCTTATTCCAGCTATTGACTTGCACTGTCTCTTTTAGTTGAAATATTTTTTTTTTAATCTCCAAATGCATTGAGGAGTTTGTTTTTCAAGATAAGAAAGAAATAACAAGGGTAAAGATTGCTTCATAGGTAGAGACTGACATCACATATTCACAATATAAGTTATGTAAAAGATTCTTGTTTATGTTTCTTCCATTCTTTTGTTTTCCTGCCACCAGAAATGACCCTATTTCAACACTTTTCAAAGTATCATTTGTTGAATCATTCATTTTTGGCCGATGTATGACATATAGTTTCTCTTAATCTCCCAATTGTATATTGTGTCCATAAGTCATATTGCATTTATGATTGTAAACTGCAGAACTCTACAGACAAGAAAAAAGACAGACAATTGTGTGAGAGAGAATTAGTGTATTTATTTATTCTACTCTTTCCAAGTGGCAAATGGCTTATCAGCCATTTTTATTTTATCAGCCATAATTATTTAGAAATAATTACGAACATTGCATTCAGGGGAAGATTGTTTTCAGACTAATTATGCAGATTTCTTATAGGCAATATGATGTTTAGTTCAGTAAATAATTTCTTCCAATATAAGTTCAAAAAGAAAGCAATTTTTTTTTTTACATAGAAATACCTTTTTACATAGAAATTACATAGAACATAGAAATTTGATAAGTAAACTGACTAATGCTGGGGAGAGGAATAAATTTCCAAGAAAGAGAGAAAAAAAGTTTAAAATCTACAAAGGGACTTTTAAGATGGTGTCAGAAGGAAGATGGTAATGGTTATAGGAATGCAGGTTTATCACTTTTCCTTCTCCCACTGTGCGATGTCTTTTTAGCAAAGACCAAAGCCAGGAAAACTTCACCTGATTTCCAGTTTTGTTAGAAATAGTAGCTTTCTGAAAAATTAGATGAAGTTTACAGTTGACCCTAACCAGGTAGAATGGAACTTTTAATACTTTGGTTTTGTTTAAAATAAAAATTATATTTGGGGAGTAAATCCTATGTACTTATTCTTTAACATCCTAGGAAGAGGAGAGGAGGTGGAGGGGAAACTCTGATGTAATTTTTTGTTTTCCTGATACTTAATCTGTTTTTTAAGACTTTTCAGCTATTAAAGTAATCCAGTAAGGCAGAAATTCAGTCTCATAAAAACTTTTCTTTAACGATTATTTTTGATTCCTATAAGTTTGTGATCACCAGGAAGCAGTCTAGTTTTTTAATGAAAACATTAAGTGAATCCCTATTATACAAAGCATGATTAGACTCATTATCTTCACATACACAGCTTAACCTTGCTAATGATTTTCCTTAAGGGCATTTTCATATCAAATGTATATCCATTTGATGACTGCTAGAGACAATGTGTCAATAAACTATTAGCTTTCTCTTCTAAGCGCAAATTAATGCTTTTCCATTTGTGTAAATGAAACCATGTATTTAGTACAGATGGTAAAATTCCCATGAGTGCACTCTCAAAATCAGAAGTTGTATTTAATCTATACAGCAGATGAGAACAAAGCTGGTTTATTTACCAAAGTTTTCCTCGTATTCCTGAAACTGAGACACTAAATTCATGAACATGTACATTCCAGCCTCATTACGTATACAGAGAGCCCCAGTGCTTTGAGAAGAGCCATTTGGCAGCTAATAATATGTTAATCAATTGAATATTCGAATAGCTCAGCAGTTCCCTGCTGTGAGTGCATTACTGAGAGTAGCAAGCCAATTGCCAGCCTGCTTAATTTGGTTTTGTCGGAATTTCATAACCAATGCTATAAATATTTATCTGCTTTTTCTCTTAAAAAATCAACCAGTCCTCCAGGCTGAATGCAGAGCTTTAAATGATAATTCATGGACGAAAGAGCTTTGGGCTTTCTATTAAACAAAACTTACTTTACAGTAAGTATAAAACAGAGACTGGAAACCTTTCCTCTCCTTAGCCTTTCCCCAAGAATCATGGATAATTCCAGATTGATTTTTTCCAATTTGAGCTTAGATTTTGTAATGCTAGTGTTTATTCCTGAATGCAAATAAAATCATGACCAGAGCAAACTAGATGATTCTGAATGCTTCCAGAGATTCCAACTTCTGTAAAATTATCCCAAGCCACCATTTTTTTATGTTTGAAGAATTTATTTTAATTTCTGACATACTCAGACACAAGCATGTTTTCTAAATTTGAACCGTTTCTAAATTTGAACCCAGTTGGAGAACAGCTGCTTCCTTCTGCAGAGCACATCTTCCTCCTGAATCCAGAGCAAGCAGCTGAAAGGTGCTGTGATCCACAGGTGTGCTTTGGGAAATCAGCTTCACACTCAGATTTCTGGGATGTTACAGTGAAGGCCTGGAAAATCCAATGTGCCCTGGAGCCGCAGGGTTTACCTGGCCAGAAAGCCGAGATGAAAGGCAGGAACAGGGCCTCCCTTTCTGGCAACTGCAGATTGTTAATGTGGTTTATCTCATTCTAGGAAACTCTAATGGCCATGTGACCACTCTGCAGTGCTAACTGGGCTGAAAATCCCACATAAGTACTCTTGTTTAACCTTTCTGAATACTGCTTCTTTTAACCTTTCTGAATAGTACTTCTGACTGCAATTAAAGGATTGTGAAAACTGAAGTTGGCAATAATTTTAGAAGCTAAAGTTATTTGCTTGCCCTGACACCAGAGAACTTAATTTTTATGTGAAGAATTAGATTATTTTTCCTACTTTTAGTTTTTATCCAGGAAATATCAATTTTTATCTCTATTAGAGACAATTATGTCAAGACAGTGGAAGATTACCCTAAGAAACACCAACTAAGCGTTTTAAAATAAAACCCTACACTGCCCTCCCTATACATCTGCCTTGTTATAGGCAATGTTACCATCATTTTCTAATTTTACTGAGCAAAGAAGTGCTTGTTTTTGAAGCTTTCTGAGATGCTTTATGATTTGAAAGGATCAAATTAATCTCCAGTGTTACTGCATGCATGCTTCAATCTGATCTTTCTTAGATGAAAACAAAATAGTAATTCTTTGGAAATCAGTGAGGTTGTCTCTGTATGGAAAACAGATGGGAATCAACCTTTGAGGTTATCAAGATGGCATATATGAGTGGAACAAAGGACTATCTTGTTTAGTGTTAGCTTTTAGTTGACTAGCTAAGAGATGAGTCAAAGTAAACTTCCAAATACTTAGACACTCCCTGTGACGTATTTGCTGTTTCGTGCTACCAAGTAGCAAAGTCAAAAATTTCCCCGTTGAACCAATGAAACCAATGAAAAGTGCCTGTGTAACCTCTCAACTGCATAGCTAAGGGAGCAAGCCAAGGCTGGGGTCCAAATAGGAAGTTTTCTTTGAAGGCGTAGAAATTTTCTTTTCTCCCCAAGAAGGAAGATTGAAATGCATTTGATTTCAATTTGATAATTGCAGTTTTGGGGAGTGGAGGAAAACCACAAAATATTTAGGTAACTGTGATAAAGCCAGATCATTCTGTCTAGTGTCCGTCAACAAATGTATCACGTTAGTTGTTTATTGTTGTAAATAGTGCTTTGATACATAGATCCAGCAAAAATTTGATTTGAATTAGCAGTGTTTATCTAACAAATAATGAAACATGATGTTTACATCTGATATAAGCAGGGAATTGCGCTTAAATGGTTGCATTATTTTACTGGATGCTGGAGTGGCAAAAGTTGCCAACTTAATAAGGCTCTTATAAATGAAATAATGAGGAAATCTCTGTGAGGAAGTACTCAATTCAATTGAGAAACAGAATCTCTAACTGATGCAGTAGCCTCGCAGTCACAGTTCATGGCTGATTATGTAAGGCACATAAAAGGCAGCAAGGAAAGCTAGAAAGGTACAGGAAGAAAATCAAATTGTGTATCTGAAAGTTCTTGGAAGCTGAGGGCATCTTCTCTATAACAGCAGTGTGATAAACTATGTTCTCAGAATGAAGATCTGCTAGGTATAAAACTCTCATCAGATGAGTACCAGCCTTCAGGCTGGCCAGCCACATCATCACTAAGTTGCTGGACATAAATAATTTTATTTAATTTATTTTATTTATTTATCCTGAGACACTGAAAACTGGTGTGGCAAGGGAGAAAGCTTGTGTGTGCCTATTTCTTAAGTATTTTTATTAGAAAAGATAAGTTTCAGTGCTTTGTCACACTGATCAGTATCTTATTGCACTAACCAGTGAGACTTAATCAGAAGATTTTGACCAATGAATCTTTAAGCCCTCAATAATCTCTCTGACGTTAGCTCATCTATGCAAAATATACTCCCTTTAAATTAATTATTTTGAAAATAATACTTTTTTAACTCTATTGCTTATTAAAATTGTGTCCATTAGCCTATCCTTCTGTTCCCTCAAATCAAGTATAATTTCATAAGTTTGCAGTAAAAACGTGAACGTGTTAAGCTGAAATATTTTCCTAACACTTTTCTAGTCCAACTGAACTAACATAAAATAGAAAATTATTTAAAAATTTCAGATTGATTCTGTTTAAGTGATGGTGGTAGGCCACATCTGACCACCTATTTTTTTGTTCAGTCTAACTTTACTTCCAGCTGAAAGCAAAGATGCAGTGTAATATTGCTGCTATCATAGACTTTCTCTTCTAAGTACTTAGAATTACAAGTAGTAATACTTGTAGTACATATACAAGCATCTGACTGTGAAAAAACTCATTTTGCATTAAAGCCTGTCTTCATTCTCAAATGTTATTTGGGAGCTTGGTATCCTATATTATATCTTCAGAGAGATCACCAGATGTAAGGCATTAATGAAATCTTAAAACTATTTTGCAGTAGCACTGAGATGACCTGGATGATACTAGGAGAAATGGGGACAACAGTGAGAGAAACAGTACTGATCAATGTTGGAAGGGAAGAGCAGCCATCATTTGCAAGATCTTACAAGTGAATATTTCAAACCAAAGCACGGAGCAGGAGGAAGAGAGAAATGACAACAATCTGGTAGGTAACTGCTAATTGCTGTTACATGACTGCAGGTTTTCTCTTTAGGGGCCATGTTCTCGGGATAAAAATATATATTACTGTCTCCCTCCTGCCATTAAAACACAAAACTAGATAATCCATACCACTAAAAATTTCCAGGAACAAAAACAAACAAGCAAAAACAAATAGATACACAACTAAAACCCTCCAAGCAGCTTTCAGTCCAAAGGGAAAAATTTCTAAGATTCCAGAAAGGGTCTTTACATTGCAAATACTACGCAGTTTTTACTGATAATGTCTCATAAAGTACTGAGAGATCCAAGCTGGAACCTAAAAAACGCCTTCCAAATCCTACTTCAGAAAGAGATTTTTATGCAGCATCACACACATTTTTCTTTTACTGTGAACTGAGTTGAACCACCTGTGATCCTGAAACATTTTACCCATATGGATTTATTGATTTATGTTATTTTCAGTGCTCTTTTTAGTAATTCATTTGGAAAAGTCTCATATATGTGTAGCTGATTTATTTACAATTTAAAAATAATTTAGAGAAGTGTTTACCTTTGCATCATTTGTAAAATAAAGAGAGTTTCTGTCTTAGCAAAGCTACAATCTATTAAGAAAACAGTAAGGGGAAGGAAAGGACTCTAGGAAGGCGGAACAGTTTTTCTGCTTTTATGTACCCTTTCTCTTTTAAACCAAATTACAACCCTCTGAATGGATTCTAAAAACATACAGAGAGATTAAAAACAAGTTTTCAGAGAAGCAAGTCCTATCCAGCCCTGGACACAAACTTTATAAATATCAAAGCCTTAAACTGTAACCTAAGAAACAATAAATTTTGGCTCTTATCAGATTGTGGCACCAGTGCAGTCCAGGTTAAGGGAAGGCTGCTGACAATCATTTGCTTCCCAGCTGTACCTAATCCATTGCACAGGCTGTGTGCTCAAAAGCCCTGACTAACTAGGGATGTTCCCTGATGGTTTAAAGTTGTGTCCTATAATACTAGCCTTATGGTTGTAGACATCCATTGTATTGAGATGTGTTAGCAGAAGAGATCCAAGCAGGTTGCAAATGGAGCTGCCTGTTACCGACTTGTGCATAACTTTTGGATTAGTTAACATGTGCTCTCTGGGATTTTTTGTGCTCTCTCTGAACTTCCTCAAGGGACAAGGAGGTGATTGCAGGAGGTCGGAAAGCAAATTCAGGGTATACACTGAGGCATTTTCTCTTCAGCAATAAAATGTTGAGTTGTCAGGAGAATACTCGTATTCTATATGAATATGATTTCATATAATTCTCTATTATGTATATATAATTTTATATAATTCTGTAATTATTTCGTACATCAGTTACTTATCACTAACAGTCACACAGACACTCGCTAGGGTCAATTGCCTTTGCGAGGTCAAGGACATACTAGGATCAGAGTCAGGATGTACCCTAGAGTGCCTGTCTAGTAGTGTTGTCCCATACAGAGCAGTTGACTTCAAGGTTACTTCTGGACTGGAAGTTGAATGGTCTCTGGTGTTTCTGAAAGGAGTCCTGCCTGCACTTACTCTCTCCTTGCTCTTAAGATATGCAACTCTAAGAGAAAATTATATTGAAGTTATGAGGCTGGATGTATTTGGTCAATTGAGTTGGTAATTTGGTAAGCAGCTAAAATACATGGTAATGTTTATTCTTTAATTCAGCTTTCATTAATCTATGTGTATCTTGTAGTATGTTGTAAATGTGCATCTTGTAGAATCTGTTTTTTATATTACATATATTTCTTCCTGTGTGTTTAATGAGTAGATAATGGTTCTGTTTTCACTGTTATCACTGCAAACAAACCGGAGAAAAAGAAATAGATGTTAGATGTGATAAGTGACTTTAAGGGTGCTGTTCTTCTAATGAAGTCCGTGTATCAGAGTATGGAAAATAAAGTCTGAAAGCAAAGGCAGGAGAATTACACTGTTCTTGTTTATTTGCCTCTTTTCTAACCTCCAGGAATTAGAAATGACCTCTGTGTTCTGAACAGAGATGAGTCAAGTAGAGGGCTATAATTAGTTTTTTGTATGTAGATTTCTATTTTTTGTTATGTTTTGTTTTCTGTTGAGAGAATTTTTAGCTGTCATAAAACTTCTCCTTTTTGACCTCCTGTAGGACCCAGTATACAAGGGGGAGTCAACATGGAGAACAGCAGGAGAATCAGCTAATTTATTTTCATACTTAAACAAAAATATTCTCCTCTAATAACAACTTGAGAGAAGAAACAGCACTGCTAGGCCAGTGCTTATACTACACTGCATTTTGCAAGAAATGTTTAGAGTGCAAGTTTGGCAGAGCAATCTACTACATATACATATACACTGTGGCAGGATAGTCAGCTTTGATTAATGGAGGGCTCTGGGCACAAGACATATTTTAGTGAGGATTTTCTTAATACAGCATCATCTATAGTCAAGTACCCATGAGAGAATCTAGGTTTGTTTGTTTATGTTCCCAGCTTGTCCCATTACAGGGACAAGACTGAGAGCCTGAATTACATGCTCTCCAAAAGTTCAACATGAAAGCTGGTAAGCTAACAGTGCTTCAATGTAGTACATGTAAATGATTTTCTGAACTTTCAAAATTGAGTATATCAGCGGAATTTTTCACAGACATGCATATGTACGTCTTTCTGACATGTGTAGGCTGTGTTCCTTAGAAGACACTCTTTTTATATATATATATATATTTTATACTGGGACTACCATTGAACACAAATGTTCCCATATACTGGTTTTACTTCCCAAAATAGGGAGCTAGAGCACTAAATAGACCAGAGTTCCAGCTTTCTCTTCCTCCACTGCCCCACTTCCCATCCACAGTTTGTCCCTGAAGTCCCTATAGCAACAAGTAGTGGTGCTGACTGGACACTGGCTGTTATTTTCCATGACAGGAGAGCCACCTTTCCATGAAGGTTGTGTCCTCTTGCCTTGCAGTCCCAACGCAGGGTGAGCTCTGCTTAACATCAGCACATGCACAGGCTGTGAGGGAAGCATAATACTGGTCCTCAGATCACTCCTTCCCTTGCCTACAATCAGCACAACATAAAGTCCAGATGAATTTTTTCCCATCTGTCTCCTCTAAAAGGAATATTGGCATTTCCAAGTAAGTAGAAGCTACTTTGTTTTTAAATACCAGCAAGACTGCTTGGAAGGCAGATGCTTTTATGGACTGCAGCTGCCACAATGTGTCCTTAATATCCTCCAGGACTGCGTTACAGCAGGAACAAATAAACCTTCTTACCTATGATACAACTATGGTAAAGAGTCATACCAACAGTAAATGAAAGCTCCTGTTTACACCGGCTGTAGAGCAACAAGAGAGCTGCCCTTTGAGCTGTGCTACTTCGTGCCTTTACCCTTGCACAGCTTTGATTAAGCGTCAAGGTTGTTCTACGCGGCACGCCACCGAGGCAGCAGATAGGCTGCCTGGGTGCCCAAAGCAATCTCGGCATGCCAGGGCACTCTTGTTCCCAGACTGATACGTCTCCTTCCTAAAGAAGGCTGATTTGCCTGGACATAATGCACAATGATGTAGGTGACAGTGATTCTAACCGTCGTGGGACCTCCCATTCCCCATGGTGAGGTGCTAGAAAGTCCTTATCCCCCTCCAGCAACTTTAGGTGCTGCAGTGGTTGATTTTTCACACATTTGGACTCCAAGCAGAGAATACAAAGCTCAACATAGAGGCATTTGGGCTCTACATATCATTCACAAGAAGGATGAGAGACCCAAGTCATATAAAATATCCAAATGCTAATGAGGGATCCAGTTACAGTGAAATAGTAGAAAATAAATACAGGATATCTCCCACTTCTCAGAGCCAGTAGTCTGAGCCATTGCTACAATGGAGGTAATATCTGGTTTGGATTCAGGACTTAGCTCACCCCCAAGAGCAGGCTTTCCCAGTGCCTCTGGAAAGATTCAGGCAGGACTTCCCTGCTTCAAAGGCAGTAGCAATGTGACAAACCATTCCAGAGTAATAGTCAGGGAGTTAAAATCCTTTCCTGATGAGCCAGATACCAGTGTCCTGCTCCCTCCACAGCTGGATGGATCTACAAGCCCAGCTCTCTGCCTTTGTTTCTTGAGTGCTGGACTGCAACTTCTGAGGAAGGGGTTTCCAGAAGGAGCAAGGGACTTAGTCTAGTTTATTGATGCACCTTGAGGCACATTAATGCAAAGTAGGATGTTAAACTTCACTTTGCTAGAGCCTTATTAAACTGCATACCCCCGTCACCGTGTTATTTGTCACATAGAGCTTCAGGGAAGAGATCGACTTCAGTGTAGTGGGGCCCATTCTGATGTTCTCTCCATAGCACCAGGAGTGGATTTCCCTTGGGAGAAGTAGCGGGATATCTACTAAAACACTAACATTGGAAGACCTGAATTCTAAAAATTTATATTGGTAATGTGAATAAATATTTCAAGACTGTGCTGCTGCATTTTTAATGAACTGAAGATATAGTCAGGAAATTCTCATCTGTTGCGCCAGGTGCTCTGTCTAAAGGCTTTGAACTGGACTATTTAAAATAATCATTATTTATTTGAAATTATGTCTCTGCCTAAGAACCACCTAATAAAGGAATGAAATCTTTCTATGGAGTCACTTGAAGATAAAACTTACCAATCATAAAATGGATTTGATTAGAGTCCTTCTAGGGTAAGTCTATTATAGGATATGATGTTAGTCATAATGGACTTCAGTCATTTCACATCATTGTGAAGATCGATCCCAGGTGGCATAAATAAATGAGCTTACTGATGGAACCAAGATTCCTGTTTGAAGATATTAACCTTGTGAAATAGGTGATGAAATGTAAGGCAAGTGAGTTCAAAAGACATTGATTATTTAAATGACTGGATGATGTGTAAACCTTATGCCAGATATTTAGTTTGAGAGCTAGAGAATATAAGGTGAATGGAAGAGACATCTAACTTTTTAACACAGAAATCTGAAACTTTCATTCCTATACAAGCCATCAAATAAGAGTAAAATAGCTGTGATTTTGTGGTTGTAAATGTTGCTTTGCTTTTAGTTCATCTGTAATGCAGGGGAACATTCCTAATCATACTAGGGAATTCCTGAGTCTAAAAATGTCCCAGGAAATCCTCTCACTCTTATTCAAATATTTGTTGCAAGAGCCAAGTATTACCCCAGCCTAATACCGACTGCTGTATGCTGCTTTGAAAGTGTGTTAGGGGAGACATGGATATTTCAGTAACTTCCCCCTTTTTGGACTAGACTCTTTGGTCTTGGTGA
>JAVCKT010019080.1:0-12951 GCA_032273925.1 Rhynchotus rufescens | reverse complement strand
AACCCACATTATCAGGGATCAGCACAGCCCCAAAATAGGGCACAGGCCTCATCCTTTGTGAGGCTGTGAACATCCACAACCTCCGCATCTGGATATCACAGGCACCGCATCTCCTCAAGGCTCCAGAGCTGAGGAGATCCTGGAAACTTAAGCAAATGGCTTACATCAACAGCTGAAAGAGGGAACATAAAACATGCAGGATAAAGGCAGGGAGAATAGAAATTCACAGTTATTCTGTATAATCTGTTCTTAGAAATGAAATGAACAGTTTTGGATTTTCTCTTTTCAGTTATTTAAGTACACTTGTTGAAAAGACGCAAATTAAACCAGAAGAACATGGTACCAAAAATTTGTATGTTGACATACATTAAGAAGTAGCTAAGAAAGGTTAAATGACTATTCAAAAGTTGCTTAGAGTTAGAAATTCAAATTATCAGTCGTATCAGAAAGAAAATGGATAAAGAGTACAGGAAAAGCCATTAGGGAAAAAAAAAACCACCACCAAAGGAATTTATCAAGTATATAGATTTATTATAAGGATACCATCTTGGAGATTGGTAGATTCCTCTACCTATCCATCTGATAATTAAAAGAATATTTTCACATTTTCTTTTATCCTTTTCAGATTTTTCCCCTACATTAAAATACAGATCTTACAGTCCTAACAAGATGTTTAAGATGAGTCAGGCCATAAAACTTAATTGTTTGTTTTCTCCTGGGTGTATTTTGTACTTGTTTTGAGTTTTTCATTGGAGGTAACTTCCAATTATAAGCAAAGATTCAGATTCTTGTTTAGATAGACCCTACACTGCCCATAAATTGTGGAGTTTCACAACCAGACTGACTCTCTAAAAGTTTTTATGAGAAAATATGTTTTAGGATGGAGACAGCTGGTATTTAAATTATCCACATGAGAGAAATTACTCTTATTCATTCACCAGATGCTTTATTCATATATAGATTTTTAAATTAATAATTCCACAATACTTGCAGCTACGTATGTAATCCTAAAATCCCCACACCTTTGTTCAATGACCTTAACAAGCACTGTCATTTTTCTTTTTAATTTCTAGCAACTAGTGCAGCGAATATTGGCAACTGTCATTTTGATGAAACATAACAGAGGAATGGAAAAAACAAGTCAGTGTCCACTAACAAGATAAGTGGAGTTCATCAAACTGTGATTTCTGCTTGTACTCTAAACTCAGGCTCCAAAACCAATCCACAATGAAAATGATATCTGTTGTACTATGCTGCATCGACCCTCATTTCTCACAGATTGTTCTGTGGATAAGTTTTAAAAATTATTAGATAAGATCCAGAGGTATTTGCAGAGATAGGGAAATATCTTTTGTACCTGCTAGCATAAATTGGAGAATGGGATATTTTCTGCTTCATTTTAGTTCTATGTTTTTGGGGTCTTTCTATGTGGTATTAAAACTGTTCAAAGGCAAAAAAAAAAATTCAAAATAGCTGAAGGATCACAGATAATTCATTGTATTAAAAATATATATATATATATATATATACACACAGGTATATGGCTACAGTGCCCTTAATATTTGCATTCTGGACAACTTCATAGCTTGGGAAACAGCAAAACTACTCATATGGCTCCTAAGGAACAAGAGGCACAGGGCAGCCACAAGCACATCAGGCTATGGAACAAGACATCCTAACAGCATGGGAATGAAAACAGTCTTCTGGACAACCAGCTGTCACAAAAGCATTCCCATGCCAGTGAACACTGGCTCAAGTTCAACCTTTGACCAAGTCTTTCACTGCTTTTCCAAGTTATTCCATGGATAAAAGTGGTAAAAAATGCTTTTGTAGAGCATTCAAAATGGCAGCTGACATATTAGAATGAGCCATACTTGCCAAGTACCTGCTTTCATCATTAAATGTATATGATTCTTACCTAGATAACTAAATAGTTATTTTCTTCCAAAACCCTTCCAAATATTTGGAAAGCTCAGCACATCAGCTAATTTACAACTCTGTAGCAAGTCTTAATAAAGAAGAGCAACTCAATTTTTTTTTTTTTTTTTTTTTTTTTTTTTTTGGAAACGAGTCAGGTAAGCTTAAACAGAGGCCAAAGACATGTCATGCCTAACCTTTGCATAGCAACCTCATCCTAACTCTACCTGGGCAAGGCAGTAGGTCACGTTCAGGAGGAGAGAACAGCCAGATCATGACTGGAGAGCTTCTGGGCCCATCCAGTTCAGTGGTCTTTCCTGCACTCAGGGCATGTCCATAGCATGCAGATCATGCAGGGTCTGACAGCTGCTAGCCCTGCTGGAGGAAACACACTAAGCTGACTTTTAAGTGAATTCTCCTCCCTCATATTGCTTTTTTAAACCGTTTTTCTTGATTTCTAATCCAGTATAGATCCAAAGTACACTTTAATTGCATCAATCCACTCAAACCAAAACAACTTGGTTGTTGCAGAAATATTGCAGAAAATATTTAATGAATACATCTACTTTATAAACCTTTCTGTGTATGTCAGGCTGTTAAGAGTTACAGTGATAGCCAGAAGCTTTTACAAGAACAGCTTGTGATTACTTATAAGATCAGTGAAAATACCTTTTAAACAATTACACTATGAATATCACCATATATGGCCCTCCATAACCCAGGTCTTTACAGCAGATTGAAAAAGTAACTCTGTCAAAACATTTTTTTGCACTCAGCCTGAATCTAAGTGTATGATTAATGTCCATGTTCCATAGTTTTGGGCATCGTGACCCAAGAGAGGAACCAAAGGGTTGTTAACAGTATGTCCCACCCTGTATTGCAATAAGCTCTGTTCTATGCCCTAGTTTCCCCACCTGCAACAGCAATAATATCAACTTAGCTAACGTACAAATATGTTAAGAGGATGAGTCAATATTGTACAACTCAAACTTAAACTACAAATCAAATTAAAACACTGAAAGCGTTATTATTAAAGTATTGATATTATCACCAGTATATTTGGATATGATTTTATTTATGTTTCTGACTTTTGCTTCCCAAATTCTATAAGAGCTTGCAAACAATGAAATAACTATTTACTGCCAGGCTATGCTACACACTTCCATGAGATTATCTGGGCACTATCATATCATTCAGGTTTATTAAAGTCATAACCACTTAATAAATCCATTGGACTGCCTTGGATCAGACCATTCTAAAGAACTGCATTTTCATCTTACTTAGTATTCTCTCCATGACAAAGAAATAGTTTGATATCGTTATAACAATAGCAACTTCAGTTCTTTGCATGAAAAAGCAGCAAGTCCCAGCTCTCTGCAGTGGTCACTGCCCTGTTCCTTTGTTAAATACATGCCTCCAGAGAACTACCACAGCTTCAACAGCTGGATGCAAAGAAGGTGATCTCTGATCTGATGCTCCCAAGTCAGACTGTTTTACACACACTAGAAATTGTTTGCAGATAATAAAAAGGAGAAATTATCACTTTGCAGAGAGGGTTCTTTTAAATATTTTGGCAGACAGGTGCATCATATTCATATTCTTTTGAAAGACTTCAAATATCAACATAAAATCATAAAGCTTCATTATTTCTTTGGGTGCAAAAATCCAGAACTTCCCAAACCAGGAGTTGCTGTCATAGTTTTAGTCATCAGGCATTCATTTAATGCAAAGATAATGCAAAGATGTGCACTTGACTTGTACAGCTCCCATCCCAGAAGATTCTATGCTGTAAAACCCAGAAACTCATACTAAAACAGTCACAGCACATTTAGGGTTTAGATGGAGGCATCTGATTCAAAAATGACATTCAGAATGCCAAAACTCTTGAAACTGTGGCATTTTCTCTTGTATATGATCCTTACCTATGCAGAATGGACAGCATAGGGGTCCAAACAGAAGCATGTTGATTTATACAAAACAAATATCCGAACTCCTTACTTTCAAGGTTTCTACTTTAATCAGATATATTTCACTGAATCATAAATTAAATGGCTGCAAAGTCACTTAGTGCAAAACCATAATCAACTGACTGTTTTGCACAAATCTATATATGCAATTTTTTTTTGTAGCACCTCACATATATTTAAAAGTAGAGGATAAAATGTCTGTCAAGATCATGATTTGGAAAAGAGCTCAAGTCCTCCAACACATAATCCAGCTAATTTAAAAGTGAAGGAACATACACAAGGTATCTGCATGATGCCTATAGAATTTGGCTCAATCTTTGGCCTCCAGTCCTAAAATATGAAAGTCTCATAAATCTTAGAGATTTTTTGCTAGTTGCTCATATATTCAAAGTTGAGATACATGCTTAAACTACAGATAGAAAATACCTGACAATCCTTGTCTACATATAATCAGGAAACATTCATTTTTCCATAAGAGATATGGATGATACATAATTATGTCTTCAGTAGCTACATGGATGATTATCTGTTTCTCTAGAGCCTATCAAATTAGAACTCTTCTCTTACTGCTGTGCAGAACTTATTGCTGTGCACAACAATATTGTTGTGCAGAACTATTCTGCCTCTGATACCTCTGGCAATTGTCACAAAACATTCTCATATCACAAAAGGAATTGATAAGCAAAGAATAAATCTATCTCTATGAGAAAACAATCTATTTTATTTTGATGGATATCACTTAAAAAGTGCCAGTAAAAATACAAACAATTTACCATGCTCCCAAATATACTATGTATTTATTCATCCATAAAAAGTCATAATGTTTGAATTAATGGCTGTCCGTTTATTCTGAAACTTGGTATCTACAGAAGTCCTCACTAGTCCCTCAGTAACAGTTGAACACCATCATGGTGCTTAGCATTAGGATTGCAACTACTTACATAAAGGAGGTCACATATTAAGCAGATGGGATCAGAAAGATATAGACACCTAAGGGAAGAGGGTATTCTTCCATTGTAACTATGACCTATCATGCTGCACACTCATTTAAAGAACAGCTGTAATGAAAGATCCTAATTGACCTCCTAAATATTAATTTGGGTAGCTGTGTGAGAGAGCTGTGTGAAACATTTTCTCTGCCTAGACATCAAACGCTGGGAAAAGATTTCACCACCATGCACTGTCCTATAGACAGACTTACAAGCTTTCAAAGCATTAGCTACTTTCTAAACTTACCATGCCTGCAATCAAAATCACCAACAGATGATTTCAGCTAAATTATGGCTCTTTTGCATTCAATGACTCCAAAAATAAGTGTGCTCACATCAGTGTTCCAAACAAGCAACAACAAAAAAAGTCAAGCTATAAAAAGCACTGAAGAAGTTGGCGATGAGTCACCCTAGGAACATCATTTTAGGACATCTACATACTGAGTTGGTAATTATAAAAATGTTGATGGGTCCAATCAAAACAGCTGGAACATTAAGTATCAAGCCTCACAACAAACTGTTGCAGAAAAATGATTCAGTGAGTCATTGTGAGTGCAAGCACCTCTGAGAAATCATCAACTCTTGTGGAAAATTCATGAACAGAAAAAGGCCAAATTTATAAAACTACTCATCACAAATTATTTACCTCTGTTTTGGAGGTATTAAGTATAAAATTAAGTGTTAGTTTTGATTAAGTGAGAATCTGAACATCATAAATACAGCATTTGACTTGGTAGATCCTAGGAAATAAACTGCTTTGGGGGAAAAGAAAAGAGAATAAACTTTTCTTTCTACTGCTCCTGAAATTTGATTATCTGTTTGCAGAGTGAATATGTACACAGATCCAGATCCCCAAAGACACTGAGCTTGTACAACTCCCACCACCTTCAGCATTGGTTACTCAGCACATTTCAAGTTCAGCTGCAAAATGCCTGCAAAATCAAAGTTTTAAATTTGGGACCTTTTTGTGGGAAAATCTCTTCACATTAAAGAAAGCACTGATAAATGGTAGCAAAATGGAATTGGAAAATCCACTAATAATCCCTAAACTTCCCAGTCTTCATTCTCCAAGTCATCTCTGACATTGATGAAACTAGATACTAACAAAAATCACTAAAGGTATACAAACATTAATTCTTGAATAAAGTACTCATAGATTTTTTTTTTCTTTTTAATCTTTCAAATGTGGCAGAACTTCTGGATTTTTTTCCACAAAGAATTATGAACCAGTATTCCCCGACAAAATTCAAGCTACATTCATCTTACTTTTAATGATTTTCAAAATTGTATGTACATTTCACTGTTCTCTTATGAATACAATTTTCTGATTGTTGCCTTACAAACACAAGGTAAGCAAGAGAGAAAGTAAAAGCTTGTGAAGAAGCACATGATTCTGAACCAAACTAAGCACAGAGAAAATCCATGGAACATGAGGTCAGAGGACGGCAGTGTTTTAAAAGCTACATTGCAAGTAGATATGTCTTTGAACTCACAACAGAATCGTGAGGACTCTCAACCTATAGCACAGAAAAAAAGGGATGTAGACATGCACATCCAAAACTTGCTGCGAACCCGATGGCTGAGATGAGGCCAAGGTCAAGGGGAGGCTCAACACTGTTCATATTTAATTGGGACCAGGTTCTTTGTTCCTTTTTGAGATCGAATCACTTATTTTCACTTATTAGTACTCCTGGGGACCCAGATACATAGCTCAAGGAAAAGTGCAGCCCATGCAGATGAAATCTTACGACTACCATTGTCAGGAAACGTCGCCACTTCCACAGAAAGAAGCTTGCCATCCTTTCCAGCTTCTCCAGCCTTCCCAGCCTCCCACCCTGCTCCCTGGAACGAGTCGCTTTCACAACCGTCTTTTGCTGTCCAAAATTTAATGAAACTTTCCCAAGGTTATGATAGTTAGAGTTGAGATCGATGTGCCTTATCACCCTGGGCTTGGGAATATTAAAATATAACAAAAATGAAGCATTTTTTTTCAAAATTATTTTAAAATATTATATCTCCTAAAGAAGAGGCTGTGGACCTTCATTTGTTTCACTTATTAGTCAATCTACAGCTTTTTCCCAGGAAGGAAAAGTTGTCTTTCCTTAGCCTTTTGAGGGTGAAAGAGCTGTAACTAGTTCACTGCCAAACGTTCTAGCCTCTCAAAATGGGCACACTTCTGCACACTGGTTGTTTTGTCAATATCACACACACATTTTTAGAAGTAAAAATTAATTCCTGTGTTCTAGCTTTCCACAACACCCGTTCATAACCCAGCAGTTTAGGAAGTAAATTTAAAGCCTATCTCCTGTCAAAAACAAGCAGATTTTTACCTCACCCTGTGACTTTGGCATCTCTCCAGCCTAGATCCACATTTAGGAGTAATATTAATTTTTGATTCTCTCAGTTGCA
The DNA here is from genome assembly GCA_032273925.1 of Rhynchotus rufescens. Lineage (NCBI taxonomy): Eukaryota > Metazoa > Chordata > Aves > Tinamiformes > Tinamidae > Rhynchotus > Rhynchotus rufescens. The sequence continues at coordinate 5,669 of JAVCKT010019080.1, read as the reverse complement.
GCTGTGCAGGGATTAAAAAAAGTCATTTTTCCAACCTGGCAGAATAGAACACACTTTTTAATTTATCACTAGATTAAGTTAATGACCAAGTACTGAAAATATTCCTAGAATGACCTAGAGTCCAACTAGAAAGAGGAAGTGCACACTCTCCTCATGTCAGAGTTACTTCTCATCTCTTTTTTTTCTAGAGTGATAGTTATACCTCTCAGATACCACAGGAGAGACACATGCCTAGTTCTGTCTGCGCTTCTCAGGAGAGGTGTGAGTAGCAGCACCTTTACACATCACCCAGCCCTGCAAACACAATCCACATTTTGCTTGCAAAGCACATTGCTGAAGCAATAGGAAATACATCCCATGCAAAAAGACTTTCCAAACAAGATAGCTGCAAAACCATTGTAGGATCACAGAGTGTTACTACAGCTGGCTCTTCACACTGAAATTTAAAAGCAGTTCTGAAACAGACACCAACTGCACCCTCAGTCTGTCACAAGGTAGGCAGCAAGGGTAATGGAACATCTGCTAGAGTTTGGCCCCATAGTTAATTCTAATTGGGTTCTTTCCCTCTCTGCACCTGAATTGATAGCGGGTATTTGGTCTAAGCACTGTCTTAAACATTTCTGATGGTTCTGGCACATCCTTTTATGAGGCACCAGATGTGCAGGTCCTGAAATAGCTGTTACCAGCTTATACCTATAGGGAAACTGGTGGGCACCTAATTAAAAATAAAATAAAGTACTTGTTTATATTGTGGTCATAAAAAAATAATAAATTAAAATAAAAAAGGCATTAAGAAATGAGTTAACCAAGGGAAAGTGGAAGATTTCTTGAGGCTTCACAATCTATCTGGACATTGTTAAATGCATATCAGCACCAGCACATCATATTTCCTTTAAATGTCCATATCTGTTTTTGAAGTGTCCCTCACAACCTCATTCCCTCCATACTACTTTCCGGAAATTATTAGAAAAACTACGTACGTTTTCCAAGAACACATGTGTTTTGTCACAAGACCATGGGGGAAGCCTGTGTGTTGTGCAGTGCTCAGGCCACCAGGAAGGCAATGATCGTCTGCTCCCTTTCTGCCTAATTTCTTCCTGACTCCCTTATCAGCATCTTCCCTAGACAGTTCAGCACAACTCTAATTATAGGACTGAAGAGAACAGCCATTGGAAAGTGATACTTTATTTTTATACCTGCTGCCAGTAGTTTGCTACTCACATTGCTCTAGGAAAAGGGGGAAAAAATTGTTTACAAATGTATCATTATACAGTAGATCTTAAATTGCACAGCTATTAGCTGTAAGTATTGACTATTGTCAGAGCTCTGCTGCTACCCGTGAAAAGGTCAGGCCTTTTCATTTGTGTTCTTTTTATGTGAGGAATACTAAATAATAAAACACACAATTTATTTGGCTGCTGAGATTTTTCTCCCCAGACTCACAGAACAGTTGCCAGGTTTGAACCCTCTTTCTATTATTATATGAACAAGGTGCTTCATGCTTCAGTCTTCAGGACAGCAATAGGAGTTATGATGTTTTCACTCAGAGGGTCTCATAGAAATGATACCTCCTTAATAGCTACCAAGCTAAACACCAATCCTTTCCTTATACGGGAATGCAAGCCTAGTATGACAGAGCCTTCATCACCTGATAATACCAATGCTTTTGAAGGGCTGAGTTCTTCATTTTAAGGATTCATATCCCAACATAGATGTCTGAATGAAAACAATTTGACCTTAGGATTCCTCAATTTCAAATCAGGTCCCACATTCAGTACTTTTATAAATCAGTCCATTTATTCAAATTTCCTTAATTAGCTGCAAGGAATTTTAATCTTAAGTAATATAAGGCCTGCCTAAATCCATTTATACAGTCTCACAATTTTGAAGCGTCAGGCATTTTTCTAAAGCTTAATTTTGTGTTGTCACTGCAAGTACATCATCTTCCTCCCAATAACGAGAGAAGTTGGTATTGCTTTTGCACAGCCAATCTGTCCAGCTTCTACCAGACCCTTCTGTATCTTCCCTCTGAAAGAATCTTAACAATCTAGTTTTAGTTTAGCACAAATGCTAATTGAATATTAAAAAAAAAAAAAAAAATCTTCCTACTAGAAAAGCTCAATAAGAAGCTAGCTCCAGATTTAGAAATCTCCCTGAAAAATATCCCAAACATTTCATATCATGATACTGAGGAAGGATGAGCTTAGGGAGTATCACACCCCAAACATATGCACTTAATTTGTGCTTTATTAGCCACTTAGGCTGGATACTAGCATGGGACCTCTGCAGCACAAGTCACACTCCCTTCTGCCCACTGAAGTTGTGGAATGTACATCATTGCTTCCTTTGTTTCCAGGAACTTCTAGGCATCTCAGGAATGGCGTAAAATTAGCTAATCCAGCCTGGAGAGGAGAGAATGACTTGTAGCACCTCTCAACTTCTACAGTCTTACTTTCTATCTTCCTGTGAAATGGTACAGGATACATTTGTATAGCGAATAAGATCATTCCTCTTTCTAAGAGTTAATTCTTAAATAGCTTAGAATAAGACATAGGATTGTGTTTCAGGCTAACATTAGGGATGTGTATTTCTTCCAAACAGCAAGGCAAGCGTTTCATTCACATTTCCGAAGGTGCCTCCATCCCAGGGGCCCACCTTTAAGAAAGAGGATCAGAGAGACTGTGCTTCTGATCCAGGATGACCATTGTGTATCTGCACAGAAATGTCTGGGCATGAATACCTGCTCACACACAGAAAAACAATTAACTTCTTTTTTTTCCTCAATTTGAAATGTTTCCCAATATTAATATGTAGTTTATATACTGAACTTGGGAAATAATAACACCAGTCTCTCCAAATGAACACATAAACATGCACACCTATACATATACTTGAAGACAATATCTCTCTGTGCAGGACACAAAAGCATGATTATTTTATTATCAAATATAACCTAGTGTTATTCCTGAGTTAACTGAATTGAACTTCAAAGGGCTTGAACACAGATTTAATCATTTTGGCTGAGGGTTAATGACAACAGCATCAAACATGTCTCCCTTCAAAGATCAAACAATACTCTACTCTTCTGCTTCAGTAGGCAAAGTTTCATTCAATGACATTTTCGATCTGGAAGAATGTGAAGAACTGATATTCTGCACTTGCAGATGACTGCACATCTTTTCTTGCTTGCTTTTAATGGCTTTTGCAAAAGTTTCAATTTTACCTGGAATAATTTTTCAATTTTCATTCCTTCAGCAAATTCAGACTCTTGTTTCTTTGCCACTTCCTCTAATGCTAGCAAGGTAGAATAAAAAAGTGTATACACTGATGTTTAGTAACCATTGAACACTGGTCATCCATTTGCAGTTCTGATCAATAGCTTTCACATTTGCTTGTTAGAACAAGAAACAGTCACCTAGCTAATTCCATCCCTAAAACTGAAAAACAAAATCATCTAGCCATTTTTTCTCTGCTTTGTATCAGCTGTATACACTCCTAGAAAAAAACTGACATAAAATTCACGAGAGCTCAAACACATCTCAGTGTACGGCTGAGTTCTTTTAAACCTATTTTCCAAAACTTATATTTTCAGCCATTTAATTCTTCAATACTGGATAAACACTGAATCTGTGTGTGACACGGTAGGATATGACATTCTATTTTCATTTGTTTCTGTGTAGTTTTAAATTTCCTCCCCTCACTTTTTATTTTTTTCTCTCCTGAAAACCTGGAGTTTTCCAAGATTTTAAGCACAGTGTAAAATTCAACTGGCATTTTTGTAATAAACTAAAAAAAATATAAAATGAATACGTCACTTCTTTGTATAGATATTACATAATGACACAGAAATTAAAAACAAAAATATCTGTAGATCCCTTAGGACTGTGAATAAGGAAAAAAATGCCAGTTTCTAAATATAGGTATATATTCTCTCAGTGGCTTTGGTAGAAGACAATGAAGGAAGGGTATGAAGCAGAACGCAAAGGATAAGGAGACTTCAGGCTTGCCTCCTATCCCTATGGGTCCACATATACTAGAAAGGCAAGCATTACACTGAACACAAATCTATTCCCTGAGAAACGATGACAGATCTTAGCTACATTGCTTAAAGACATACTGAACAGCTCCCAACTATAACACTGATGAGATTGATAACTATAAAAATCAATATAGAACAGCAACAGCATATACTTGTATAGGATGCAAGGTCACGTGATGAAGGTAAGAGACCTAATTTTAGAAACATTCAAAGCATTTTCTAAAAAGCATTTGCTAAAAATCTGTATCTTCACCTCCAGAAGCTGTTGACATAAAGCAAATATTTCCTCCCCACATCCATCCATACAATGGAAAAAATAATTGAGGCAGTCACAACTGAAGATAATGGTAATGTAAACATCACCAGAGACTTTTCACCTCAAATAAATATTTCCTTTTCCTCAGTATTCATGAACTCCCTTACAACATTTATGTCTATTTCTGGAGAAGAGAGGCAAAAACTAATTTCAAGGGCAAAACTTGAAATACTTGGATTTTTGATGTTTGATTTAGATATCTTGATTTTGCTGGAGTCTGCCCCTTTAGTAAATTGTCAGGAATTGCAGATGTACTAAGCACTGTAGGCTAAGAACTAAAAGAAGCTTAAGGGTAGAAAGCACTAGAAATTGAGTGAGATTATATTTAGAAAATAAAGACTATCAATTGTGATTCATACATCTCTCAAGTAGTGTTTTGTAGAGTTCTGGTGCAATTACATTGAAAAGAGTTTCATAGAAAAAAACTAAATTTTGAAGTGCAATGTCTAGGGAAGCAAATGCATTAAGGCTTGTATTTTATTTTTTCTTTAGCAGTTTTAAAAATCCATATTACTGCATTTATTATGCTCTCAGGCTGGGTATTTTGTTTTTGTGTTTTGCAATTCTGTAGAAAATAGTTGTTTATCCTACTGTCTCTCTGAATTCAGTAAGAAACTTAAAAGCAGAATGACACAAAACATTAAGGACACCAATTCTTCCTTTGTAGAAAGCATATGCCCCTCATAACCAAAGAGTTCCCCTTTACTACTAAATTTTAGAGAAAAAAAATCCTGAGAGATTGTATGCAGATGGCAATTTCTGCTATTAGAAATAGTCTCATTTCTTTTTCTTTGGGGGACCACATTACCACGGTACTATATCTGTATATATGACCCCATCCCCCAATTTTGTCAAATAAATATTTTCTGTGAAGAAGGGTCTTGTTACAAAGTTACCCAAGTGTCCATAGGTGGCACACACACAAGGTGCTCATGCACACACATCACAATAAGGGAAAAAAAAATGACTCTGGAGAAAAACAGCAACTTATTGTCTTAAGAAATCCTGCATTTCTCTTTTTTCTTTTCGTTTTGTGATAGCAAATCAAATGAAAATCCTGACTTCTAATGAGTACAACTCATTAATACTAGAATCTAATAGGCTAAGTACTGTTAACCCATCTACCCTCCACTATATAAGAATGAAAATTAATCAAAATATGAAGTCTGAAACAAAAATCTATGATTTTTTTTATTATTTTTTAATAGGTTTCTTGCTGACTTCATTTTGCTGCTCTGCTTTCCCTATGTATTGCAGAAGCCAAAAAAAAAAAAAAAAAAAAAAAAAACGGCTGTGACCAAAGGCAAAAAGGCA